>SMDT01000441.1:0-169488 GCA_005392925.1 Aquilaria sinensis
TGGGGTGTGTTACATCAGGCTGCTCACAGTTCGGATCCCAGCGCTAGACCCAGTAGTTTCTGGCAGAGGCATGGATTGGATAGGACATCATCGCAAAATCAGCCTTAGACCTCTTTGTACTTGTCTAATGGAGCAAACGAGAAATGTCATTAGTAAAACCAGAATTTATGTATCCTTGAGAAACAGTGTACAATGCTTGAGAATCGAACTGGCAATCCGGACAGGTCCAAACAAACTGTGAAAAAAGTGGGCTGAACAGATGTTTCTGGTGGTGACCTTGGTCATGTAATACTGTAATGAATTTGGCTTCCCCTGTTTTCTCGTCTAACTACCCGAAACACAAAATCAACTAAATCTTCTGTGGAGGCTCGTGGAGATATACTGATGCCAAATGTGAAGTTTGCTTATTTTGATCCTAAATGAACCATTGTAACTTTAGAGGAGTACGAAAACAGGTCAATGTAGCTTAGCTGAAGTTTCATGCCTTGGGGACTCTCTGCAAATATTTGTTTGCTGATGAGGTTAAAAAAAGAAAGAATTTTTGAAATACAGAATATTTCTTCCACAGAAAAGAGCGTCAGTCAAATATTATGAATATTAGTGAATATCTTGAGTTGAGGTGAGCTTGGAATCATCATGAAAAACTTGTTCAACAAGTTTCCATGACCGAAGACAACCATCTGAGTGGATGTATCCTGACTTTCCCAGAGATGACGCGGAGTGGATGTTTTGCCATCCAGCAGTAAAAAAAGATGCGAAGGCATCTTCATCAGCAGTGAACAGTTTTTTACTTCAATTACTTTGGGAATGTCGCAGGCCAGCACTCCATTCTACGTCCATATGCTCTTTAGTTGTGGTAAAATTCCATAATATGAATTTCCTTAATATGGGGGGAGAGCAATTGTGAAGATTTCAGGATCTCATGATGACATATCTTTATGTTATCTACTCATGTACATGCCACATGCATTTTTGTTCATTTGAGTTCAACATGAATATAAGCAAGCATCATTTTAATTTGTTTAACATATTTTATGCATTTGATATAGCATATTGGTTTTACATACATATTGTGTCAAACAAATCCTAGCATGCTACTAAGAACATTCATGTAAATAATAAATAAATCCTAGCATGCTACTAAACCAAGAAAGAATGTGTACCTTCCTTCTTGGTTATGTGTGGCAAAAAAGAGGAAGAACTTGATCTTGGAGGAGCACCTTGAGGCTTGAATTGAGATGAACAATCTCAATGTAAATCCACCCACAATGCTCTAGAAAGTTGTCTAATATTTTGGCTATTTAAAGGAATGGAGGGAGGAGATTTTTCTCTTAAGAAAATGGAGCAAATGGAGTGCCAAAGAGTGCTTAAAATGGCCGGCCACTAAAGGCTATTTATAGATGACCAAAAGGCACACCTTTACACCAAGCAAGGTGTCCTTTAAGCCAAAGAACACTTCCTTTGGCCAAGGGTCATCTATGGTGGCGAAAATACATGTCTCTTTGGCCAAGGAACACTTCCTTTGGCCTAAGAGACATGTCCCTTTGGTCAAGAGACATCTCTTGGTGCTATAACCAACCCATGGCCGAATATACATGTCTCTTGATGTCAAAGGACATCATTCTTGGTGCAATAACCACCCCAACCACCTCATGGCCGAATATACATGTCTCTTGATGTTAAAGGACATCATTCTTGGTGCAATAACCACCTCAACCACCCCATGGCCGAATATACATGTCTATTCACTCAAGGAACACTTCCTTTGGATGAAAGGACATGTTCTTTTAGCCAATAGTCATCTCTTTTGATGAAGAGACATACCTTTACACAAAAGATGTGTCTTTTGGTGGTTTTGAGCTAAAAGCAAGGTGAGCTGGCACAAAGCTAGCTCACTATACTACTTATGCACCATTGAGCTCCTTTGAGCTCCAACCAAGCACCATGAACTGAGGTCCAGCTCCTAGAGCTGACCTAGAGCTGGAGTTAGCTGCTCTCAGCTGAAGTGAACTGAAGTCCAGCCACACTCAGCTACCAAAAGCTGAAGTGAGCTGACTTGAGCTAACTTGAGCTGAAGTCCAGCTACTTTGAGCTACTTATAGCTGAAGTGAGCTGACTTGAGCTGAAGTCCAGCTACATTCAGCTACTAGAAGCTAAAGTGAGCTGACTTGAGTTGACTTGAGCTAACTTGAGCTGAAGTCCAGCTACTTTAAGCTACATTGATGGCCTACGGCGGCCTCATCGTGTGTCATTGTAAGAGCAGAGAGTGCTTCTGATGGAGGAGAATACTTTGAGAGGAAATTCCCCAGTGGAGGATACCTGAAACGCTTTTTTAGAAAAACACAGGTTAGGAGGTCCCCGGTGTAAATTCCCGGGGAGGAACCTCCGACGCCCAAGTCAGTATTTTCAAGTAACTAGATTATGTGCTCTTTTGTGTATTCAAAGAGAACTTTTTTATCTCACCCCTTTTTAGAATGCTTTCTGGGTATTTTATACAGGAGGCGTGCAGAAGCCATTTCCCTCTAGAGGCCGTCCCAGATTATGACACGTGTACGGCGGGCTGCGATCCCTGCTTTTTCGGGAGCGAAGGGACGTGTATCTCAACGAAAGTCGCTGGTCTGACAGCCTAGTCATTCCGAGGGCGTCATATCGAGGCGTCCCTCTGATGGCGTGTCCCAGTGATAGCGTGTCAAAATGTATTTGGGAGACGACTTTATGGGGAGGTGTCAGAGGCTCCTTAAATGCTTCGTTCGTACCTTCCGAGGTTACTCTAACGTCTCGGGGCATATGTTTCCCGAGGATGGTTCCCCCGAGGGGTACTTCTGTTTCCGAAGAGGGTTCGACCTTTCTACCGAGGTTGGTCCTGTCATTGCCTGACGGAGCGAATTCCCTATACTAGGCCAGAGGGATCGTGTGTCCTTCTGACCTCGGCTGGTAGTTTCCCTCGCCGAAGTCAGTACTCCGCCAAGTTTGGGAGCTCGGCCGTTGATGGGCACCTCGGCTATCACATGCCCCCTACCGGAAAGCCGGAGCAGGGGCTTCGGCTATGTTTCCGAGAAGGTCTCTTTGCCGATCTGGCAGCTAAATCCTTTCTTGGGAATTGGTCTCGCTTCAGAAGTTGCTTACTCGGAGCCGAGGTACCCTCTCTAGTTTTCTGGGCATCCTCGGAATGTTTGTTACTTTTTTCTTTTTGCCTTTTCTGCCACGGATCTGTGAATCGTCGCGTCCTTTGGTCAGGCGTGTCAGTCATTAGTGACCGTGCCTGGGTTTTCACGATGCTAGGGGGACGTGCCCCGATTCCTCGCGCTGTGTGACACGTGTATGCCGTTGGATGGTGGGGCAGTTATGCTGGTTATGTCAGCTGCACCCCTTCGCCTTCTAGGAGCAATAATGAGGCGGTTTCTTTTTAAAGGATGATTATGACGACACTTCGCTTATCCTCCTTCGGTCTATATAAGTTTCTTTCGTTCTATTTTGCCTCATTCTTTTACTTTAGCTCTTGTCTGTTCCAGAGCCTTTTCTTGCTCCTTTCCCTTTTTCCGGCTGTGATTCTTGCGGCAGCGTGACCTCCGGCGATTCCTTGCAGCGGCATTTCTTAGCCCAGGCTTTGGTGGGTGCTCCTTTTTGTGGTTTTGTTGTTGTTCCCCCCTTTTTTTGAAGTCATATCTCTTTTCTTATTTTTTGAAAAATGTCGAATCTGACTCCGTTGAATCCGATCCCTTTGATGACTGTGCGCCCTCTTTCTGCAAACCTTGCTTCCCTTGAAGCTTATCCTTGCTCCACTACCCCGGAAAAGATGAAAAAGTGGGTGGCCAAGTACTACCTCCCTTCTTATATCACGCCGAGGTTACCCCTCCTGGGATCTTATGGGTACGCAGCTTCTCCGGGGAAGGTTACCGTTTACCAAGCTCAACTGAAAGCCGGTCTTCGGTATCCCCTTCATCACATGATATGTGGATTCTGTGATATTCACGGCATTGCCGTGAACCAACTCACCCCAAATTCCTACTCTTACTTCAATGCCTTCCTCTGCATGTGTGGGGTGTTCGGCATAAACCCCCACTTCACCTCCTTCATGCAATACTATAAACTCCATCCGGTCCCGAAGGGTGGTTTTTACTACCTCCTTCCCCGAGGGTCCGGGAGCAAGAAGTTCATGTTTACCTTCGATAATAAGGACAGCTGGCGGGGGTGGTGGAAGCAGTTTTTCTTTTTGAGGGTTCCCGAGTCTTGGGGCCCCGTGCCTATTAGATGGGCCTCCGGAACATTAGAGGCCGACGTCGTTGATGCCAGGAAGCTTCTTACTCCGGTAACACTTGCCGATTTTAACAATTTCGACAAACGTGTTCGGTCAGTGTCGGACTGGGACACCGGGGCTCCTTCCCGTTCACTCTACCCCTTTCCTATTAAGTGGGATCTTATGTCCGAGGAGGTTATTCGGGAACTGGGAGTGATAACTGCCCACAAGAGTGACCGGGGCATGCCCATGCCTGTTCTTCCGGGGAAAAAAAGCTTGGATAGTCATGCTCCTTCGGCGTCAAATTTCTTATCAGGCTTTTTCCAAGAGTGAGTCATCCTCCAGGGTTTAGCTTCTGGCTTTCCTTCTGGACTTACACTGATATTTTACCTTTTTGCAGAGATGGGCGATCAGTCTGCCGAGTTTTATAAATCGCTCTTCGACAGTCAGGCTAAGCGGGGAGAGCAAGTTCGTAAGAAGACTTCCGGTAAGAGGAAGAAGTCGACTGCCAGCCCTTCTAAGTCTAAGAAGGCCAAAGCTACCAAAGCTACCACTCCTGCTCCTCATTCCCCCGAGGACGTAGTTGAGGTGGAAGATCAGTCCTCAGCAAAACTACCGACGTCCGATAATCCTCATTCGGAACCCGACATCCTCGTGGAGATGCATAGTCCTGCGCCTGCTACCCAGATTCCCGCAGAGCAAACGGCTGCCCAGGAGTTTGAAGAGGGCCGAAGAAGAAAGGGAAAGAACATTCGTGAGGATGTTCGGGAGGTTGGTCCTGAGGAGGGCGTCCCCGAAGTTCCACCAGGTTGGTTCCTTAGCCATTCTGCTACAAATCTCAGTATTTTTTGTATCTACGATTTTTTGGATGAATGGCTAAGGGATGACATTTTGATGGAACTTCGGTGTGACCTTTCAGAGCACGCTCCTAACGCTTCCTGGAAGGAGACTCATGACCGTCGGAGGGCTCCTCGGGACCGACGGATTCCACGGGGCAGGGTGCCACGGGAGCCTTTCTGGACGTTCATAGAGGACATGGATTTGTTCTCTGAGGATAGCCAGCTGATGGCTCCGCAAATGGCGACGGGGGTGCTGACTCATGCCACTTTTCTAGTCCCTTACCACCGAATGTCCCAATGAAGAGATCCTCGCGACGAGGATGTCTGAACACGCTGCTCAGGTGATCCTTCTTTTTCAGAAAATTGTTCTTTCTAAGCTATCACTTCCTTCCGATACTTTTTTGACGCTTCTGTTTTTCTGCAGCTTTTGGCATACAGTGGGTACTTCCGCGCCTGGTCAGCGAAACAGACGGAGACCCGTTCTCGGTCTGAAGATTCCTTGCGCCAGACGAAGGAGTCTCTCGCCCAGTATGCCCTAAAATATGGCGAGTTGAACAAACTTGCGAAGGAAGACCTTGGGAGTCTTCGGGCCGAGGTTGTGTCCAGCAGGCAGGAGCTTCTTACTGATTTCTCAGCCAATGTTGAAGACCTCGGTTCAAAGTGCGCGACTCTTTCTTTAGAGAACGAGGCCCTTCGGAAGAAGACGGCTCAAGACAGCGAGGATCTTGCGAAGGCTCTTGCTGAGATTGAGTTGTTGAGGAAGAAGGGGACGAAGAGCAAGAGGAAGAAGAAGCTGGAGGAGAAGATTGTTGAGCTGAAAGCTGACCTGAAGGCTCTTGGTACCGAGAAGGACCGTAGCGATCAAATGTCGAAGACGTCCTACCAAGATGGCTTTTGCTTGGCTCGTCATCAGGTCCTCGCTCGGTACCCTGGACTTGACCTTTCTCACTTATCTGCCTTGGATTTTCCCGAAGAGCCTAGATCTTCGTGGTCCAAGGCCGAGTTCCTTAATCTTCCTCCTGCTCGTCCTGCACCTTTGACTGAGTCCTCCGGGGAAGAAATGCCGGATACCCCTTCTTAGTCATAGGCTTTCTTCTTTTTTCCTCTTTTGTACCTTTCGACTTATCATTCTTAATGAAGAATTTTGGAGAATCATCCACACTTTACTTTTTCGGTAGGAATCTTACTGGACTGCTTTCTTGCTCGAACGAGTTTTTAAGCCAAGTAAGGAATTTCGTAAGGAAGAATCGTCAGGCATGCTTTTTCGATAACGACTGCATATTCATCATTTACTTTTTCTGACGACTTCGGAGAGGAGTGTCTTTCAGGCTTTCTTTGAAAAAAAAAATGTCTAAGTATAGAATTTTTTCAGAGAACTTGAATGCCAGGTATTCTTCAACTCTACTCCCTCAACGTTACCCAACTTAAAGACCCCTGGGCGAACTTCATCAAGGACCAAATATGGTCCACTCCAATTTGCCCGAAGTACACCTTGCGATGGCCTTCTTTGTTCGAATTCGGTCTTCCGGAGAACAAGGTCTCCTTTTTTGATCTCCTTTTTCCTTACATGTAAATTGGCGGTGCGTGCTATCCGCTGCTGGAATGCCTTCCTCCTTAACTCGGCCATTTCGCGATGCTCTTCGAGGAGGTCCAATTTTGCTCTCAGTCCAAGCTCATTTCCTCCTTCATCGAACACCTGTACTCTTACCGAGGGCTGCGTGACTTCAATGGGGATAATGGCCTCAGTCCCGTATACGAGCGAGAAGGGAGTCTCTCCCGTGGCTCTTCGGGGAGTCGTTTGGTAGCTCCATAGCACACTTGGAAGCTCTCCTGGCCATTTTCCTTTTGCCTCCTTTAGCCGTTTCTTTAGACCATCTTTTATTGTTCTGTTAGATACCTCTACCTGCCCATTGCTCTGAGGGTGAGCTACTGGGGCAAAATGTATCTTGACGTCAAGGTCCTCCATGAATTCCTGGAACCCCTTGTCAGTGAACTGGGTCCCGTTATCGGCCACTATAACCCTCGGAATGCCAAATCGGCATATGATGTTCTTCCATACAAATCTTTGGGCGTCCTTCACCGAGATCGATGCTAGTGGTTCTGCCTCTATCCACTTGGTGAAATAATCCACTGCAACGATGCAAAATTTTACTCCGCCGGGGGCGGTTGGGAGAGGTCCGATGAGATCAATGCCCCACACGGCAAAGGGGCAAGGGTAGTCTGCCGCATTTATTCTTTCTGAGGGTAGCTTTTGGATATTGGCGTGCCTTTGGCAGTTGTCGCATCTTCGGACAAATTGCCTTGCGTCCTTCCTTAAGGTAGGCCAGAAGTAACCTTGGCGGAGTATTACTCCTGCGAGGGCGTCTGTCCCTATATGGGAGCCACACATTCCTTCATGTACTTCTTCAAGTACATTTTTGGCGTTATCCTCGCCTATACATCTTTGCAGAGGAGTTGCGTACCCTTGCCTGTACAGTTCTTCTCTAATGAGGAAATACCTCCCTGCACGCTTTCGGACCTTTGCGGCTTCTTTAGGATCCTCGGGAAGCTCTGAAGTTGCCAAATATTTCTTGAGGGAGCTTTGCCATCCCTCCCCCGAGGTTTTTATGCACATTAACTCCGTGCTGGGGTGTTCTAGCACTTCGGTGGGTTCTTTTGCTTTGGCCAAGGCATCCGCTTGGGTATTATCCTTCTGGGGCACGTTCTTTATGTGCACCGAGTCGAAATCCTCAATGAGTTTTCGAACGAGATCGTGATACTTAGCCAAAATTGGGTCCTTTGCCGCATATTCTCCCCTTGTCTGTCGGACCACTATTTGTGAATCACTGTGGGCCACAAGGTTCTTCACGCCTACTTTTCTGGCCATTTTCAGTCCGGCTATGAGGGCTTCATATTCGGCAATGTTATTGGTAACATTAAAACCGAATTTGACTGCTTTAGAAGCTTCCATTCCTTCGGGACCCTGAAGGACTATTCCAGCTCCTTGATGCTCTGCGCCTGACGCTCCATCGACGAAGAGCTTCCATTCTGGATCAGTTTCTGTTTCACCTCCCGTGAGTGGTTCGATCTTTTCAATCTCGGGAATCTCGGCAATAAAGTCTGCAAGTGCCTGGGCCTTTATTGCCTTTCTAGGCTCGTAAGTAATGTCATACTCACCGAGCTCGATGCACCATTTTGAGAGTCTTCCCGAATGCTCCACTTTTTTCATCACATCTCGCAGGGGCAAATTACTTCGCACGGTGATGGCGTGCCCTTGGAAGTAGGGTCGTAATCTCCTACCTGCCAGTACTAACGCGTAGATGGCTTTTTGGAGCAACGGATACTTTGTCTCGGCACCATGCAGGGACTTGCTTACGTAATACACCGGCCATTGTTTCCCTGCTTCTTCTTTCACCAAGACGGAACTTACCGTTTTTTCAGTGACTGCAAGGTAAAGGATGAGAGGTTCCCCCTCCCGAGGTTGTCGAAGTGTTGGGAGGCGAGTTAGATAATTCTTGAGCTCTCCCCAGGCTTTATGGCATTCTTCATTCCATGGGTGTTCCTGGTTTCCGGAGGTACCACCTTCCTTTGAGACTTTGGTGAGTACTTTGAAGAACTGGCGACATCGATCACCATACCTGAAGATGAATCTGCTTAGGGAGGTGATCCTCCCGGTAAGCCTCTGTATGTCCTTGATAGACGTAGGTGTCCGGAAATTTAGCAGGGCTTTTACTTTCTTAGGGTTAGCGTCTATTCCCCTTTCCGACACCATAAACCCGAGAAACTTTCCCGCGTTTACTCCGAACACACATTTTTTGGGATTAAGGAGAATTTCGAACTCCCGAAGTCGCTGGAAGGTCTCGGTTAAGTCGGTGATATGATTATCGGGCACTCTGCTCTTGACTATCATATCGTCGACGTATACTTCCATGTTCCTACCGATCTGTGCGTCAAATACCTTGTTCATCAGCCTTTGGTAGGTAGCTCCTGCGTTTTTGAGCCCGAAAGGCATTCTAACATAGCAGTAAGTACCTATCTCTGTGATGAATGCTGTTTTTTCCTCATCCTCGGGATTCATTCGGATCTGATGATACCCGCTAAAAGCGTCGAGGAAGCTAAGTAGTCCGTACTCGGCAGTTGCGTCTACTAGCTGATCTATGGCCGGTAATGGATAGGAGTCTTTCGGACATGCATCATTTAGGTTTCAGAAGTCGATGCACATTCGGAGTTTTTCATTGCCCTCCTTTGTGGCTATAACCACATTGCTGAGCCATTCGGGGTATTTCACTTCCCTTATTACCCCGACCTCGATGAGGCGATTAACTTCGGTTTTGACGAAGGACCTTTTGTGAGCAGATAGATTCCGTTTTTTTTGCCGAACTGGTCTGACGTGCGGCTGCACTTTGAGATTGTGATGGATTATGCTGGGGTCAACCCCAGGCATATCCTTCGGTGAATAAGCAAATAGATCTTTGTTCATGCATAAAAAGGATACAAGCCTCTTTTTGTCCCCTTCGGCCAGTTTCTTTCCAACTCGGGTATTTCGGCCGGGGACTAATTTTACATCTTCTGTTTCTATTTTTTTGAGGCTTTCCTTTTCTTCTGCTGTTGCCCTTTCGTCCATCAGGACCTTTTTTCCTTCTGTCGAAGTGTGCACCTGGATCTTGGTCGGGCTTTGCCTGGCCCTCGTGAAGACTTTTCTAACCTCGACTTGATCAATGAAGATTTCAGCGTCTCCATTTTCGGTGGCGAAGGTGACCATTAAGTATCTTACATCTGGCCGAATGTGAAAATTACCCTGAGTCTGCCTTCCCAGAATGGCGTTGTATGCTGATGGTACATCAATGACTATAAATCTTGTTCTGCCAGAGGCGATTAAGTCTTCTTTGCTTTTGGAGGAGACCCCTTTCATCATCACGGGCAAGTCAATGTACCCAAGGACTGGAAGTTCAGATGGTCCGACACCGTAGGTGGGGGAACTGACTGGGCTGAGGTCGCTTTTTGAAATATCTAACTTTTCCAGCAGATGAGAAAAAATGACATCGGCGTTTGAGCCGTCATCGAGGAGTACTCGTTTGACGTCCCAGCTCCCTATTCTTGCCATGACAAGGAGGGTGTCATCATGAGGGAATTTTATCAGAGACCCATCCCTGTGGGTGAGCCTTTGGGAGGTGCTCCCGTACTCCATAATGGAGACTTCTCTCATCTTCCTTTTTCTCTCGGCCGAGGGCATCCCCGTAGTGATGGTTTGGATGATCCCCGCCGAGGGTGGCAGACTTTTGCGGGGACTTCGGTCCCATCGTCTGTCTGAGTCATACTCTTCATCATCTGTTCTCTTTTGCTCTTCTTTTCTCCCTTTCGAAAAGGGTATCCGCAAATATCGCCGAAGTTGCCCCTGTTTGATCAGGGACTCGATGTACTTCTTCAACTGGTAACAGGCTTCAGTGTCATGGCCGTGTTCTTGATGAAATTGGCAGAATTTCTTCATATTCCTTTTATTTTCCGGGGCCATGGCCTTTGGCCTTGGGATTGCTGTTCCTTGCCTTTCCAGGGTCATCAGAATGCTAGGTCTTGTGGTGTTCAGGGGCGTGAATGCTGCAGGCCTTTTCCCTCTTTGCCTGCGGGACCGTTCTCCCTCGCTCTGATGGCGCGGCTGGTGGCCAGGCCCTTCGGTGCGAAGGTGTTCTGCCTTAGGTCCCCCCATCCTGAGTTCTTCAGCCGTCATGTGTTGTTCGGCTCTTCTGTAAAATTCCCCAAGAGTTTCTGGGGGATCTTTGGAGAATTCATAGAACAGCTGGGAGTCCCTTCGCAGTCCTCTGACCATTGCCAGGATGCGAATTTCCGGTCGAAAGTCTGGTACGCTCAGTGCTTCTCGGTTGAACCTTTCAACATAATCGCGGATGGTCTCCCCTCCTTTTTGCGCTATGTCAAACATTTGCACTGGCATTTTGGCAGTTGGCCTACTGCCAATAAACTGTTGGGTGAAAGCAGTAGATAGTTCTTGGAAGCTCAACAAACTTCCCTGGGGCAAAGACCCATACCATGCTGTTGCTGGTCCTGAGAGTGTCACCTCAAAGCATTTACAGAGCGTGGCGTCGTCCGCGCCATGGAGCACCATGCTTCTCTTGTATTTTGTCAGGTGCGCCTGGGGGTCACTCCGCCCATCATACATTTCCAGACGAGGAACCCTGAAATCACTGGGCATAGGCGCCTCTACTACTTCGCGTACGAAGGGCGACTCCTCTCCGGTGTAGGAGTCGGACAACCGGGACCAGACTGGTTTTCGGGAGATCTGTTTCTCCACCTTTTCCAGCCTTCCCAGGATCCTTTCCATGAGGGTGGCAGTGCTAGTTCCTCCCTGTCGTCGTGTGTTTGCTGGTGGTGGCGAAGTTCTTCTTCGCCTTGGGGAACGACTCCGGTGAGGAGGAGAAGGGGACCTCTGGAAAGGGGATGCGCTCCGTCGACAGGAAGACCTGGTCTCTTTTGCGGGTCCCCCTCTGGCGGGGCGCGTCTCAACGGGCTCACCATCTGTCGAATACGCGACAAGGGAGTCTCCACTCCCTGAACTCCAGTGAGTGGATCGCGAGCTCCTTTCCCGACGGATGGTCGAGGGTGAGGCTCTCTGAGTGGGTGAAGGTTGGGGCAACCTTTGATCAAGTTGCTGAGAGATTTCGGCAATGATAGAACGCTGGAAATCCCGTAGGAAGCTCATCGTTACCGTTACTGGACGGTTGTCCTCCATCATGGAAGTTTCTGCCACAGGTAAAGGGGTCGCCTGTTGAGTCTCAGGGACGAGGGGGGATTTTGGAATCCCTTTATCCTTCGAGCGTCAACTCTCCACGACGGCGACATGGGACAGGTTTCCCACAGACGGCGCCAAATGATGGCCTACGGCGGCCTCATCGTGTGTCATTGTAAGAGCAGAGAGTGCTTCTGATGGAGGAGAATACTTTGAGAGGAAATTCCCCAGTGGAGGATACTTGAAACGTTTTTTTGGAAAAACACAAGTTAGGAGGTCCCCGGTGTAAATTCCCGGGGAGGAACCTCTGACGCCCAAGTTAGTATTTTCCAGTAACTAGATTATGTGCTCTTTTGTGTATTCAAAGAAAACTTTGTATCTCACACTTTTTAGAATGCTTTCTGGGTATTTTATACAGGAGGCGTGTAGAAGCCATTTCCCTCTAGAGGCCGTCCCAGATTATGACACGTGTATGGCGGGCTGCGATCCTTGCTTTTTCGGGAGCGAAGGGACGTGTATCTCAGTGAAAGTCGCTGGTCTGACAGCCTAGTCATTCCGAGGGCGTCATATCGAGGCGTCCCTCTAATGGCGTGTCCCAGTGATAGCGTGTCAAAATGTATTTGGGAGACGACTTTATGGGGAGGTGTCAGAGGCTCCTTAAATGCTTCGTTCGTACCTTCCGAGGTTACTCTAACGTCTCGGGGCATATGTTTCCTGAGGATGGTTCCCCCGAGGGGTACTTCTGTTTCCGAAGAGGGTTCGACCTTTCTACCGAGGTTGGTTCTGTCATTGCCTGACGGAGCGAATTCCCTATACTAGGCCAGAGGGACCGTGTGTCCTTTTGACCTCGGCTGGTAGTTTCCCTCGCCGAAGTCAGTACTCCGCCAAGTTTGGGAGCTCGGCCGCTGATGGGCACCTCGGCTATCACTACTTATAGCTGAAGTGAGCTGACTTAAGCTAAAGGAAGCTATTTCTAGCTGCCTTTGATAGCTATTCAAGCTAGAGTTAGCTCAATGAGCTCAAATCTTATCTTAAAAGGATCTTGTTGCGCCAAGAATTCTAACAAATTGTGTTATCTTAATACAATTCGAGCTTGTTCCTCACATGTTACAATGCTATCCATTCGAAATCTCCACCGAGTTGTGTGCTGCACACAACCAGACGAAAAGAAAGCATGCCTGCTGATGGAGGGGCTTCCCACAAGGAAGTCATACTAACACCATTTTTGAAGCTTCACTACATTTGAGCCTAACTTGATCAGCACTCCAACTTTTGCAGGCAACTCGGGGTTGTTCATCTCCGCCATCAGCTCACACCATCAATGTGGAAGAACAGCTCCATTAAATCGCAAAAAGCCTGATAGAAAAACAAGAACTCAAGAATAGAACCTATATTTGTGTCAGATAAATACAATTACCAGAAGATAGTTACAAAATCTAACCTATTTTAATATGAACATAACAAAATCTACTTTACAACAACTTCAGGCGCATTTGAAACTCTCAGAAAAAGGCATTATAAGCTTAATTAGCTTTAACAAATTACCTTTAGTTACTTTGCTTAACCACTCAAATACAGGGACTATTCCATCTTATGGGAGAAGTTCCACATGCACTTATGATGGGGAAAAGTAAGGTTTAAGGCATTTGGATGTCCCCAGTCTGACGAATGCTGGGTACCTAGGAATACTTGGTAGCAGGAACGCATGGCAGCTGAAGAAAAAGGTCGTACCTACTTAAGGATGAGGTGCAGCATCACATCACATCTGCCCAGAAGACGAAGTGGCCACTGAAGCATCAAGAATATCCTGCCCAACAGGCCAAATTTTCCCACCCGTGGGCCAGCGAAACTAAGGAAGGGTCGAAGCACAGCCTTGGCATTTGCATGGCCCCAGTCTGAAGAATGCCACCATTTAAGTGGACGTATCAAGACTTGCTGGAGATAAGGCGGAGTGGATGGTTGGTCGTCTGGGAGTAGGGGAAGATGCAGAGGCACCGTCCTTAGCAGTGGACAGTTCTCGACTTCAATTTTTTCGAGAGCATTGGAAGCCATGGTGATTCTGTTCTCCGGGAATACGCTCTTTAGTTGCGGCAAATACCTTAATTGCAGTATTTTTAATTTGGGAAGACACAACAATTGAGTTTGAGTTGTATCACTCGAACCTGATATAATTCTAGATCCTTCCTCCCATGTTACTATTTCCTCCATTTCGGGGCAGTTATGGACATCAATCTCCTCCAAGTTGGGTGGCCGTGGCAAGCAGCCAAACGAGAACAACTCTCTTAGTTTGTGCCATTGATTAATATGAATTCTTGCGAGAGAGGAAAGCACGCCGGTTGATGGACACCATGCGGAAAACACGCGCTCCATATCTACAGAGTCTGAAATCATCAAATGACTTAAGTCGGTTGCCTTTCCCAGGGAAGTCATACTAATAAAATCATTCAAGCATCTCGTTCCTCCTTTAACATCGATTATTTCTAATTTCACCACATTGGAGGGCAACTGTATCAGCTCTCCACCAGTGTCAACTCCAGACAACACAACCGTTCTGGCATGACGTGGAAGGCCATACGCATCGCGTGTTGGAAAACATTTAAAAGCACCCACAAAACTGTATCATCAGGCGATGGCCGGATCGTAAGCAAGCGACGGATGGCAATTAGGGCACTGGCGACGGTGGGGGAAGAGAGAGATTCGGGCAAGGATGGCAACGGGGGAAGAGAGAGATTTCAGTGGATCATAGCTCGATTTCGGTCCATCGCAGGTGGTTGGGATGCGGCAGTGGAAGGGGGCTGAGGGTGGTAGCTCGACGGCGCAGGGCGGGGGACAAAATCTTGTGCGCGAGGACTGACGACGATGTGGCGGCACGCTGGTCAAATGAGAAATTAGGGTTTTGGGGCTAGAGTGATAATGATTTTGGTGGAAGTTAAGAGTTAAAATTAGTGATTACAAAAGTTTGAGGCTAAAGTTATTATTTTAAATTTACTTTTATATTATTTAATGTCACATTATTAATTTTCATCCATTTTAATGGTTAAATTAACAGGAAGTATTCGATTATGATGTAAATGTGAGATTAAATATTTTGATAGAACAAATTTAAAAGTTGGGTATCCATTTAGGGCAACAATTAAAGTTAAGATACCACGGTAGATTTTATACCTTCCAAACGATAAATTTGCTCATTTTGCTGCTGAAGTTTCATGCCTTAGACTCTTTATGCAAATGGCTGTTTAATGACAAGGGGGAAAAAAACAAAAAGGGGAATCTCCACTGAGTTGTGTGCTGCCAACAACCACCCGGGAACAACTCTTTCAAATTTTCACATCCGCCTACATAAATTTTTATAAGAGAAGAAAACATGCCGGCTGATGGAGGGGCACCCTGCTAGGATCCTCAAATGCCTCAAGTTGGTTGCTTCCCACGAGGAAATCATACTAACACCATTTTTTAAGCTTCTCATCCCTCCCTTGATATATTTGTTTTCAAGTGCATTACAGTTGAGGGTAACTTGATCAGCAATCCACCTGTATCAACTCCCCCATTTTTGCTGGCAACTTGGGTCCGTCGTCTCCACCACAGCTCGTACCATCAATGTGGAAGAACAACTCCATCAAATCGCAGAAAGCTTGATAAAAAACAAAAACAAGAACTCGAGAATAGAACCTATATTAGTGTCACATAAATACAATTACTAGAAGATAGTTATAAAATCTAACCAATCTTAATCTGAATAACATAACAAAATCTGCTTTACAACGTCTTCAGGCGCATTTGGAACTCTCGAAAAAAGTCCTTCTGAGCTTAATTAGCTTTAACAAATTACCTTTAGTTACTTTCCTTAACCACTCACACCAGGTACTACATCTTCTGAGAAAAGTTTCACAACTTCTACACCTAGAAATCGTAAAGCCTTGAAATGCACTTATGATAGGGAAACGTACGGATAAAGGCATAACAATATATAGCTTCTGATAATTAAGCTAATTATAAAAAAGGACACACATTTGGACTGAAGAAAAAACTTGAAAACTAATGAGATAGGGAGTATATATTATGGGAAGTATAGAATAACATTGAATTTAATTCATTTCAAGCAGAGTACTGAGCACAAGATTCAGTAGCTGAAGTGGAGACATACAGGGATAATATGTATGACTCCCAAATAACACAGGATGCAAAAAAACAATGGTCATCGTAGTAAAGATGAAAAGCTTTATAGGAGTCAAGTTGGATTGAAAGCAGAAGCTAGGAATATTGGCAGCAGGAAGGCATGCAGATGAAGATAAATGTTAGTTGTATCTGGAGCTGATTTTAGAAAGTTGTTTTTCTGTTAAATTGAAGCCCTAGTCTTTAGCTAGTTAGTTATGATCTTCAGGAAGTTGTTAGCAGATTTTTAGGCATTTTCTCTGTTAATCAGTTGTACTCTTATATATTTGAAGTTGAAAGTAAAATAAGATCTGATTGATTTCCACAGATAACTATTCTTCAATTACATTGCTATTAGAGCCCCTTTTTTCTTAAGGGACTTGTGAGAGACTTGTGAGGTTATTGAGTGTCCATCCAAAACAAGCATCCAATTTTGCTTCTATAGAAAACCATTAAACAATGGAAGGAGGGAGTTCACTTCCAGCCGTGACTCTGCCTGTGTTTGATGGAGATCACTACCAAGCTTGGGCAGTGAGAATGAAAGCTTATTTGGAAGGGTGTGATTTGTGGGAAGCAGTGGAAGAAGATTATGAAGTTCCTCTTCTACTAGGAAACCCAGCTATGGCACAGATTAAAACCTACAAGGAGAAAAAGACAACAAAGGCCAAAGCTAAGGCCTGCTTTTTTGCTGCAGTTTCTTCAACCATTTTCAGCAGAATAATGACATGTGAGTCTGCAAAGGTCATATGGCACTTTCTTAAGGATGAATACCGAGGAGATGAAAGAATCAAAGGGATGAAGGTGCTGAACTTGATAAGAGAATTTGAGCTGCAGCAAATGAAAGAGTCAAAAACCATAAATGAATACTCTGACAAGCTAATTGGCATTGCCAACAAGGTAAGGGTACTTGGCACTAAGCTTACTGATAGTAGAATAGTGCAAAAACTTCTTGTATCCTTGCCTGAAAGATTTGAAGCAACGATTGCCTCTTTGGAAAATTCTAAAAATCTGTCAAAAATGAAGTTGGCTGAGTTATTAAGTGCTTTGCAGGCACAAGAACAAAGAAGAATGATGAGGCAAGAAGGTGCTGCTGAAGGTGCGTTGCAAGCCAAGTTACAGCTGAATTCAAAAGGAAAAGGCAAGAAGTGGAAAGGAAAGAAAGGGAACACCAGAAATGCAGAGGCTGCAGCATCTGAAAACAATACAAACTCAGGCAACAGTAATAAAATAGGAAAACACCCTCCTTGTCAACACTGCGGTAAAAGGAATCACCCTCAAAACAAATGCTAGTGGAAGCCTGATATGAGATGTAGAAAATGTCAGAAACTGGGGCATGCAGAGATCGTTTGCAATGAGAAGGAAACTCAGTAGCAAGGAGAGGCTCAAGTTGCAATTCAGCAAGAGACAGAACAACTCTTTGTTGCATCTTGTTTCACTTCTAGCGTTTCAAGTGATAGCTGGCTCATTGATAGCGGCTACACAAATCACATGACTTGTGATGAAAAGTTTTTTTTGGAGCTGGATAGATCTGTAGTGTCAATAGTTAGAATTGGAAATGGCGAGCACATCTCAGTGAAAGGAAAAGGAAGGAATCGTGGCTATTGAGAGCTATACAGGTAGAAAACTCATATCTGATGTCCTATACGTTCTTGAGATTAATCAAAATTTGTTTAGTGTTGGGCAGTTGCTTGAAAAAGGATTATTGATTCAAGTGGTTGGGAGCTGTTCAAAATTAAAATGCAGGGTAAAAGCTTCTCTTTGAATCCATTGGAGATTGAGCAAGTAGCATTTCCAAGTCAACTTACTAGCTCTGAAACTTGCCACAAAAAACTGGGACATTTTCATCACAAAGCCCTGCTGTTCATGCAAAGAAATGAAATGGCAAATGGTTTACCAAAACTGGAGGAGCATCTCTCAGGTTGCAAGGCTTGTTTACGTGGGAAGCAAACCAAATTTCCTTTCAAAGAAACAACATAGAGAGCCAAAGAGAAGCTCCAGCTGATTCATACTGATCTATGTGGTCCACAAGCAACTCCATCACTAAATGGCAGCAAGTATTTTATAATTTTTATTGATGATCTAACGGAGATGTGTTGGATTTATTTTATGAAATTCAAGTCAAAGGTTGCTGGAGTATTTCTAAAGTTTATAAAAAATGGGTTGAGAACCAGAGTGGCTGCAAGATTCAGGCCATCAGATCAGACAATGGAACTGAATATACTTCAGACAAGTTCAATGATTTTTTGTGAAGAAGCTGGAATTGAGCATCAACTGACGGTTCCATACTCGCCTCAATAAAATGGGGTTAGTGAGAGAAAGAACAAAACAATCATGGAGATGACCAGATGTGTTTGCGTGAGAAAAATTTGCCTAAGAAATTCTGGGCAGAAGCTGCAAGCACAGCTGTTTTCTTGTTGAACAGACTGCCTACAAGAGCAGTACAAAAGAAAACTCCATTTGAAGCCTGGTATGGAAATAAGCCTACTTTGAAAAATCTCAAAGTATTTGGATGTCTGTGTTTTTCTCATATTCCACAGGTTAAAAGAGGCAAACTTGACGAGAAGGCTGAACCAGGAATTTTCATTGGCTACAGCTTGGTTTCTAAGGCTTACAAGATCTTTCAACCATAAGCAGGGAAAATAGTAATAAGCAGAGATGTTCAATTTCTTGAACATGAGCAATGGGACTAGATGGAAAAGTCTCAAGGAGAACATTAGTTGGTGTCCTTAGATCTTGATGAACTGGAGGATGAGCAGCCTGTCTAGCGAACAAGGCCACTCTCAGATATTTATCAAAGATGCAATTTTGCTATTTTCGAACCTGCAGGGTATGAAGAAGCAAAGGCAGATCAAAGATGGACAAATGCCATGAAGGAAGAGATGGCCACGATAGAAAAGAATCAGACCTAGGAGCTAGTAGAAAGGCCCCAAAATAGAAAAGTGATTGGGGTTAAATGGGTTTTCAGGACAAAGCTAAATCCTGATGGCTCAGTGAATAAGCACAAGGCCAGACTAGTGGTGAAAAGCTATGCCCAAATATGGGGAGTTGATTTTTCTGAGACTTTTACACCAGTGGCCAGGTTAGATACCATTAGAATGCTTCTAGCCTTAACAGCCCACAAGGGTGGAAAATCCACCAACTGGATGTGAAGTCTGCTTTTCTGAATGGCTTACTTAAAGAAGAAATTTATGTTGAGCAGCCAGAAGGTTTTTATATACCAGGTCATGAAGAGAAGGTCTATCTATTGAAGAAGGCTCTCTACAGACTCAAACAAGCTCCAAGAGCTTGGTACAGTAAAATGGATGAACACCTACTAAACTTAGGCTTCAAAAAAAGCTTGAGTGAATCAACTCTTTATGTCAAGAAAGTTGATTCTAACATTGTGATCATTTCTCTTTATGTAGATGATCTGCTTGTGACAGGAAATAATGTTCTACAGATTGAAAAATTCAAGAAGGAAATGATGAAGGTCTTCGAGATGACAGATCTTGAAGAGATGACTTATTTTCTTGGAATAGAAGTCAGGTAAGCACAGAATAAAATCTTCATTTGTCAGAAGAAATATCTGAAGGAAATTTTGAAGAGGTTCAAAATGGAGGAGTGCAAGAGTGTGAGCACTCCAATGAACCAGAAGGAAAAGCTGCAGAAAGAAGATGGAGCTGAACCAACAAATGAAGGAGTTTATAAAAGCCTAATTGGTTGTCTAATGTATCTCACGATAACAAGACCTAACAATTTGTTTCCTGTAAGTGTTTTATCCACATTTTTAAATTGTGCTAGTAAGTTGCATATGATGGCTGCAAAAAGTGTGGTGAGATACCTCAAAGGAACTCCAACTTATGGTATCAAGTTCAGCAAAAGTCAAAGTTTCAAGTTACATGGATATTCTGACAGTGACTGGGCTGGTTCAGTTGATGACATGAAATGCACTTCTGGATATTGCTTTACCTTCAGATTAGGGTGTTTCTCATGGTGCTAAAAGAAGCAGGAGGTAGTGGCACAATCAACTGCAGAAGCTGAGTTTGTAGCAGCAGCAGCAACAGTCAATCAAGCAATATGGTTAAGAAAACTAATGGAAGATCTGCAGCAGAATGAAGAAGAAAGCACTGAGATATTTGTGGATAATCAAGCTGCTGTAGCTATATCCCAAAATCCTGTGTTTCATGGAAGAACCAAACATTTCAATATTAAGTTTTACTTCATAAGGGAGGTACAGAAGAATGGTGAAGTGAAACTGGTGTACTGCAAGACTGAAGATCAAGTAGCAGACATTTTCACCAAGTCATTCCATGTTAACAGATTCGTGTTCCTCAGAGAAAAGCTAGGCGTATGCAGCTCCTGATCCAGTAGGAGATGTAAGTTGTATCTGGAGCTGATTTTAGAAAGTTGTTTTTTTGTTAAATTGAAGTCCTAGTCTTTAGCTAGTTAGTTATGATCTTCAGGAAGTTGTTAGCAGATTTTTAGGCATTTTCTCTGTTAATCAGCTGCACTCCTCTTATATATTTGAAGTTGAGAGTCAAATAAGATCCGATTAATTTCCACAGATTACTATTCTTCAACTACAATAAAGATCATACCTAGCATGGTTGAGGTGCTGTATCACATCACATCTGCCCAGAAGAAGAAGTGGCAGCTAAAGCATCAAGAACATCCTGCTCAACACGCTTAATCGCGCCCGTTTCCTCCGAGCAAACGCACCGAAGGAAGGGTAGAAGCACAGCCTTGGCATCAGGATGGCCCCAGTCAAAAGAATGCCACCGTTTAAGTGGATGTATCACGACTGCCCAAAGGCAAGGCGGAGGGAATGGTTGGTTGTCTGGGAGCAGGGGAAGATGCAGAGGCACCCTCCTTAGCAGTGGACAGTTGTTGACTTCAATTTTTTTGAGAGCATCGCAAGCCATGATAATTCTGCTCTCCGGGAATATGCTCCTCAGTTGCGGCAAATTCCTTAATTCCAGTACCCTTAGTTTGGGAAGACTTAACAATTGAGTTTGAGTTGAATTACTATTATTGATCGAACCTGATGCCGTTCCAGATCCTTCCATCGATGTTACTATTTCCTCCATCTTGTCGCAGTTACAGACATCAATCACCTCCAAGTGGCTGTCTGGGGTAAGATGCAGAGGCACCTTCCTTAGCAGTCGACAGTTGTCGACGTCACTTGTTTCGAGAGCATCGGAAGCTATGGTGATTCTGCTCTCCGAGAATATGCTCTTCAGTTGCGGCAAATTCGATAAGTTCAGTATCTTTAATTTGGGAAGACACAACAATTGAGTTTGAGTTGTATCACTCGAACCACCTGATGCAATTCTAGATCCTTCCTCCCATGTTAATATTTTCTCCATTTGGTCGCAGCGAGTGACTTCAATCACCTCCAAGTTGGGTGGCAAGCAGTGGAACGAGAACAACTCTTTCAGTTTGTTGCACTCAATAATATGAATTCTTACCAGAGAGGAAAGCATGCAGGTTGATGGACAAGGAGAGCACACCGCTGTTAACTTGCATAAGCCCTTGAGTCTTAAAGTTGAGAGATTGTTGATTTGTGGATACCCTGCGGAAAACACGCGCTCCATATCTCCACAATATGAAATCCCCAAATATCTTAAGTCGGTTGCCTTTCCCTGGGAAGTAATGCTAATGAAATCATTCAAGCATCTCGTTCCTCCTTTAACACTTATTATTTCTAATCTCACCACATTGGAGGGCAACTGTATCAGCTCTCCGCCAGTGTCAACATCAGCCAACAGAATCGTTCTGGTATCACGTGAAAGACCATACCCTATAGCATGATCCACAAAAGCACCCACAGTAATACAATAGTAGGGAAGAAATTCTCTACCACGAGATGCAACAAATTCTTTTAGGTCACTAACATCACCGAACCATGAATAAATATATTCCAACCTCTTCAAATTTCCCACTTTTCCTGCTGTTATTTTTACATATGGCGCCAAGTGTTTAAGACTCCAATAATTTTCCGACATGGCTCCACTAATCCCTTTTAATATGAAATTGTCACCCATATAGTGCCCTACTAGTTCACCTTCTCCTGGGCTAAGGTCAAGATACTTGAGATTCACTAGCTCTTCCATTCCCATGAGAAGACTTGTGATAGTCGTCCCACAGAGGTCCAATTGCTTTAGACGTTATAGCCTTGATAAACATGGCACATCCTTAAGATTTCTGCAGTGCCGAAGAATTAAAGAAGTGAGGTTCTTCAGATCAGATAAGGATTTAGGAAGATTCCTAAAGGGATTATGTGAAAGATTGAGAAACATGAGGTTGGGCATTCCCTCAAAGAAACATTCTGGAATCCAATCTATGTTGTTCCGTTGCAACAATAAGGTGGTGAGCATTAGGCATCCTGGAGATGATGGTGTCCAATAATCTCCAAATTCTATTTGATTACACATCAAAGAAACCTTCTCCACATTTTCTCCAAATTCTTCCTTAGTTGGCATTTTGTTCATGTGCATGCCGGCTTGTATGAAGAACCTTCTAGGTCCCGTCCTTGTGATGTGCAATGCCATATCTCTTACCAAATCATGCATTCTCACAGACTTTTGAGTGTAAAAATTACATTCTAACAAACAATTACTTTTGAGTTTGTTTATTATGCTATTGCATCGATCAATTTGATCACTCCTTCTCTCCATTTCCTGTATCATCCCTTCCCCTATCCAATAATTTATCAACTCCTCCTTATTGATCTCTTCATCTTCAGGGTAAAAAGCACATGAAAGGAAGCACAGTTGGATATCTATATCCTTCAAATGATCATAACTAAATTGAAGCATCTTAATAATCTCACCATCAATACCCTTAATGCTATTCAAATGCTTTCTTAACTCATGTAGCGCATTCCTCCATTCTCCAACCTCATATACACCCTTCATACTACTTGCCACTGTGACAATTGCCAATGGTAGACCACCACACTCTTTGGCCACAGATTTTGCTACAGGGATCAAGTCACGATGTTCTAAAATACTCTTGCCAACCTTTTCTACGAACAACTTCCATGACATTTCTTCCTTAAGAAGTTCCACCTTAACTATGTCACAATCCAGGTATTGGAGCACATCTCGAGAACGACTTGTAACTATTATCTTACTCCTATTGCTTGAGGGTCTAGGGATACCTACATCGTTGAGCGAAATTTTGTCCCACAAATCATCCAATATCAAAACATATTCTTCTTGTTTTGACAAAACACTGAATAGCTCTCCTGCTCTTATTGCTTTGCCTTCCCCTTCGCTGAGATCAACTTTGAATCCATCAGCAATCCTAGCTTGCAATCTGACAATATCAAACTGATCTTTCGATGCTGTGGCCCATATCACACGTCTCCTTACCTCTTTTTGGAGTCGATTGTTGAGTTGCCTCACGATGGTTGTTTTCCCGACACCTCCCATTCCATAGACTCCAATTGTTTCAACATGGTCGTCCATCAAGAGTTCCCAAACATCATTCAGAGTTTTCTCCAGGCCTTCACCCATGAAACCCGTTGTATCCCATAGTATTCCAGTTTGTGAAGAATCATCAATCACCAGACTGTCAGAAAAGCTCCCCTTTTGGATAAAATATTCCACCTCGGCTTCCGCACGTGAGATCTTCTCTGCCAAGGATCCACTCGAGAGGAAGTTGCTTGCTCGTACTTCTTGCTCCAGATTCCCAACCTCACGGTTGATCATTCCAACATTCTCAAACCAATTCTCAACTTGTTTCTTGAGCTTCTTCCCTGGATGCAGCTCGTTTTTCATTTTTGATTCAACGTCTTCCTTGACGCAGTTCAACTCCCCCAACTTTCGCTTTAAGCTGTTGGTACTCGGCTCGAGGTTCCGGTTGTGTTGGAACAGTTCCGCACCCTTGTTTAGAATGAAGTCCATGTCTGTGGTCCATGTCACAACACGTTTATTTGCATCAATTATTGCACTTTGGAACAGAAAATATAAAGAGTACGATTAACCATTCCATTAAAGCTTCAACAAGGAGTCACAGAAATGACAGAAGAAAGAAACTCAAAAACTAGGTACCAAAACAGACAGATGGGCAGGAAATAGAACAGAGGAAGAAATAAGAAATGGAGAAGATAATCAGATAGATTCATGTTACCTCTGGTGATGCTGAAGAGCGTGGAATGGCGGAGGAGGAGCAAACTATTTTCGCTGCTTCACGTGCAGAGGCGCAGACAGCAACCTTTGTGCTGAAGAGGATAAGGAAAGTGAGAGCGAAGCAGTACTGCTTTCTTCCAAATCCAATCGCTCTTTTTTCTTTTCCAACTTTTTTTTTTTAGTGCACTATCTTTCGATGTGCAAGGATGTTGCCAAGAAATTCACCTTTGTCCTTGAATGGTGGCTGTTTTATAGCTTCACTTCGCTTTTGGGTTTTCTAACTTCTTTTTCTATTTTTAAAATTGCTTTTGTTTTTCTGTGTTTTTACTTTCTCTGCCTTCATTTGAGATAGCATATTACACAAGTTTTTACCAAATACCGATTTTTATTAATTGACAAACATGGTAGGGAAGAATTAACTTCCCCATGGGGTCCAATACGTCTCAATATCTAGATCACTTTGTGTCCAATATGAGTATTATATAGAAGAGGTCATATGCAATATATATATATATATATATATATATATATATTTTTCAGTTTTACTTTTATCCAATAACACAATTATGTAAGAATAATTGAAATAAAAGACATAAAAATCTAAAAGTGTCACTTATTTTAGTATGAAATGCATAAAAGTAAGTTTAAAATTTTTTCTTTGCTGTTCTATTACTCCAGCTTTTTTATTTGGCAAATCATTTTTTTTTAGTGCTGTATCTTGGTAGTTGTTTCGTACTTCCACATTCACAATGGATACAAGTAAAAATGCAACAAAGAGATCCACCGATTACTTTTTCACTTGTCCTCAGTGCTTTTCGTTTCTTCATAATTACGTAACATGCAGTGCTGTTTTTCTTGACTTTTTGCCTCTATCACCTTTGTCATCTTGCTTGGCTTTTACGTTAATGAATTTACGAAGAAATTCACCCGTTGACCCATCGACCTTGACTTATACGCTTTCTCTTATTTTCACGTCATAAAAATTCTTACGGACATATTTTAAAAAATGGGTTACTGCAAACTGATATCAATGGGTTGTATTTATGAGCGCAAAGTTATGATCAGTAAGTGAGTTAAGGTTGCTATTTGTCTAGGGTTTGACTGGAGGGTTGACTTCCTGCTGGAGGAAGCAATTGGGGAATGTGAACCTAGGAGGGTAATGGAAACTTGTTAGAATGTTTTTCATGTGGGAATTTCCAGGTTAATGGAGGATATGGTAATTTCTGCTGCTGAACTATTTTACTTACAAGCTTGAAATAGGAGCATAGTGTGTGTTAAAATTGTGCAATGGGGAAGGAGACTGTATTTTCTGAATTTCATTGGTGCAACGTGCGTGCAGGAGAGTATTCTGTTTTTCCATGCTCTAAAGATCAGGAAAAGGCAGTAAATGCTGAACATTGTAGCGAGGGAACTTGCAATTTTGTAGCGTTGACCTTATCAAATGGTTTCGATGCTCCCAAAGGGAGGGTTTCATTCTCTTTATATAGAAAATAGGTACAAAGAATATGGCTGATTTTTAGCCAATTAGAATCAATCTATCACCTAATTACATCAATCTATCTTTCTAAGTATGGTATACATATATACAGAATTCTAATATATATGTAAAGAGAGAGAATTGAATATCCCATAATCTAAGCTCCCATATATAACTCATAATCCAAGTTACCATATATAACAGACATCCCCCCTCAAATTGATGCTAGCTGATCAAGAAGCATCAATTTGTCAATCATTAATTGATGACGGTGACGAGATAGAGCCTTGGTGAAAACATCAGCAGTTTGATGCTCGGTGGATATATGAGGGAGAATAATCAAATGTTGATCAAATGCTTCACGGATGGAATGACAATCTACTTCAATGTGTTTTGTACACTCGTGAAATACTGGATTGGCAGCAATCTGAATAGCACTAGTGTTATCGGCATGAAGTGGAGTAGGAGTAAGTTGAGGAATGCCAAGTTCACCTAACAAACCCCGAAGCCACACAATCTCTGAACACGCAGATGACATTGCACGATATTCAGATTCAGTAGAAGACTTTGAGACTCGATCCTGCTTCTTACTTTTCCAAGAAATGAGAGTATCACCTAGAAACACACACCAACCAGTAACTGAACGGTGAGTATCCACACATCCAGCCCAATTTGCATCAGCATAACCCTGTAATTGTAAGGAATTCCTAGTCAGAAAGAATAACCCACGAGCAGAAGTACCCTTCAGATAGCAAAGAATTCGCCGTACAGCTGCTAAGTGTGAGCTGCGAGGAGCTTGCATGAATTGGCTAACCTACTGCACAGCGAACAAAATATCAAGCCTAGTGATAGTTAGATAATTCAAACTCCCAACAATCTGTCGATATACAGATGGATCTAATAATAGTTCCCCTTCCTCCTGACTGAGCTTTACATTAACCTCCAAAAGAGTAAGCATTGAATTTGCAGACTGAAGACCAGCTAAGTTGAGAAGTTCTTCTGTATATTTGTGCTGATTAAAAAATAGACCATTAGAACAGGAATGCACCTCTAGACCAAGAAAGTACTGTAGAGGACCGAGGTCTTTCATATGAAAGGTGGTTTTGAGGTGCTGTTGGATTTGAGCAATCAACTGTGGATCAGATCCTATGATTACATTGTCATCCACATGTACCAAAAACACAACAAGTCCAATGCTAATCCTTTGAAGGAATAGAGAATGGTCGAACCGACTTTGAGTAAAATGAAAATCAAGAAAAGTGGTACGAAGCTTCTCAAACCATGCTCGGGGAGCCTGCTTTAAACCATATAGAGATCGCTTTAATCGACAAACCTCATTCGTGGGGTGGGTGAACATACCAGGAGGAGGAATTATATAGATTTCTTCCTTTAGATCCCCATGTAAGAATGCATTCTTCACATCCATCTGCTGGAGTGACCATCCCTTAGAAGCAGCTATTGCCATCACAATTCATATCGTAGTCATCTTAGCCACCGGTGCAAATGTCTCCTCATAATCAAGGCCATACTCCTGAAAATTCCCGAGGGCCACCAAACGAGCTTTACACCTCTCTATGGTGCCATCAGGCCGAAGTTTGAGTGTGTAAGCCCATTTGCATCCAATGAGCTTGGCTCCATCAGGGCATGGAATGATGTCCCATGTCTGATTATCCTGAAGTGCCTGAAGTTTTTCTTGCATAGCTTGTTGCCAACAAGCTTGTGTAGAAGCCTGGGAGTAAGATTTAGGCACAGTAGTATCAAGTGTAGCCTGATGGGCAGTATGTGGGAATCCATACCTGTTCAGAGGTCGTGAAATCCGAGAAGATCGCCAGGGTTCAATGTTGACAAGATCAGATGTTGGTTCAGTGTCAGGAGGAGGCAGTGGGCACGGTAAAGGATGTCATCGGTAAACGACTCCTGGCTTAAAACGTTCAATAGTAGAAGACATATCAAACGTAGGAAGTTGAACCGAAACTGAATCAGGAATAACACAAGTTTGGAAGAAATATTGATTTTTGAAGAAAACCACATGTCGAGAGACACGAATTCTTTTAGCATCTGCATCATAACACACAAACCCTTTGTGCATATTACTATACCCAAGAAATGCACATCGAACTGCCTGGGCAGAAAGTTTATGACGTTCTGTAGAAGGTAGTTGAACAAAATAGACACATCCAAAGACATTAAGAGAATTATACTCAGGAGCAACACCAAACAAACGATAATAAGGAGAATCAAATTTTAGATTTTGAGAGGGGAGACGGTTAATAAGATAAACAGCAGTAGATAAAGCCTCTACCCAAAATCTAGAAGAAACAGAAGATTCAATTAACAGAGTGCGAACAATATCCAACAGATGACGATTACGCTCAGCAACCCCATTTTGTTGGGGAGTGTATGGGCAAGATCGTTGAGAAAGAATACACTTTGTTTTGAGAAATTCCTGAAACTCTTTGGATAGATATTCCCCCCAGAATCAGAGCGAAGGATTTTAATGCAAGCAGAAAATTGGGTCTCGATAAAGGCAAAAAAAGCCTGAAATGTTGAGAATACATTAGCTTTGGATCGAAGAAAACAGACCCAAGTAAAACGACTATAATCATCAATAAAGGTTATGAAATACTTGTATTGAGCATGAGAAAGTATAGGACTCACCCCTCATACGTCAGTACGAATAATCTCAAAACAATTGGAAGCTCGGCTGCCATGTGAAGGAAAGGGTAGAGATTTGCTTTTACCGAGTTTACAAGAAGTACAATCAGAAGACATATGAAGGAAAGATTCTTTATTGCCCAAATAACCATTGTTTATGAGGTAAGTCAAAACATTAAAATTGGGATGTCCTAATTTCTTATGCTAGACATTACCATCATTAGCAACAGTAGTACAAGCAAGGGAATTAAACGTAGACATAGAAAACTGTAAAGGAAATAAGCGTCCCACTTTAGGCCCCTTCGCGATCACTTTCCCCGATGCCTGATCCTGCACATAACAACCACTACGATCAAAATGAACTTCACAATTATCATCTACCAGTTGTCCAACAAAAATCAGGTTTGTGGATAATTCAGGTGACACATAAACATTAGTAAAAATAGGCCCCAATTTGCCAATTGCAGTGATAGGAAGTGTACTGCCATTGGCTATTTGAATATGCTGGTCACCTTTGTATGTATAAATATCATGGAGAGCATCTGTACTACCAGTCATAGGATTGGAGGCTGCAGAGTCGATCAACCAAGGAGAGGTAAGTAATTTGTTCTTACCTTGAAGACCAAGAGCAGAGAAGGCTGAAACAATCATTTGTTGGACCATTTCAGGAGTAAGGGGGGCTGATGAACCAGGTGTAGATTGTAGTCCTGTAGTAGAAACAGCTGCTGAATTGGCTTGGAAAGCTGGAGCTTGTCGATTCTGAGGCCGCACTCAATAGTCTTTAATGATATGTCCTTCCTTCTTGCAGTAATTACAGAATTTCTTGCAGCAATTTTTCGCAATATGTCCAAACTCCCTGCAACTGTAGCACTGTGGCAGAGCTTTCGATTTACTTTTCCCTCGAGCAGCGTATGCTACATTAACCAGTTTAGTCTTTACAATGTCCTGGGTGATGCCAAGTTGTGTAGCAATACGCTGCTCTTCACGTAATAATTCTCCCAAGCAAACATCTAGTGAAGGAACCGGGTTTCGGTTGAGTAAACTCACTCGCACAGTTTCAAATTCTGGTCTCAACTTCATTAGAAATTGATCCCTTTTTGTATCAGCATAAACAACTTGCAGAGATGCTAAAGCTTCTTTGGGAACTTTGGAATAAATTATCCCACAATATTCATTCCATAGGTTTAGAAATCCAGCGTAAAATTGATCGATGGAAAGGTTACCTTGTTTATAGTCGGCAATTTCCAACTCCAACTGAAATTTTCTTGCAGCATTTTCTTGATGGTAGATCCTCCTGAGATGATCCCACATCTCCTTAGCAGTAGTGAATGAACAAAGATTGTTCACCATATGTGGTTCAATGGAACTTAGTAGCCAAGAGACAATCTTAGCATCATTGCCTTCCCATGTGTGAAGTTCCTTGGAGTCAGTTGGAGCCTTCAAAGACTCATCCAAATGACCCCACAATTCTTTTCCTTTGACAAACATCCAAAATTGGAATTCCCAACTTCCGTAGTTTTTTCCATTAAAGCGAATTAAAAAATTTTCACCAGACATACCTACAGCAACAGCAAGCAGTTTGTCTCACAGCTTCAAAAATCTCAGCAAGCACCACCAACCAAGTGAAACCAAGAACAGAATCTGTCAACCAAGAGAATAGTGCCAAGAACAGATTCTTCTGACCAAAAAAAAATTCCCAGAAACTCAAAGAAATGAGCAACAGAGAGTTCTAGCGATTCTGGACCGCGTCGGCTTCGCTGACTGCACCTTGACCACCAGAGGAAATGGACAGACTTCAAGCTTTTGAGCAAACTTGAATTTTTGGTTGGGATATTACTAGTTTGATATGCTCAAGCTTTGCATGTAGCTTCTGGAGTTCGCGTGGTAAACTCTACAGTAAAATGTTTTGATGGAATGAAATTCCCCATTGAAATTGAAGCTTATTCATTTTGCTGCAATGCAAGAAAATGTTGCACTTTGATTAAGTTGACAACTTTGACTTCATGGTTGGCTTTGAGGAGGAGAAAGATACTTGACTTGATAATTCGCAGATAAGTATAAATTATTAATGCCGACTTGTTCATGCCATAACAACAGAATTTTGACCCTGGGAGCTTGTGCTTGCTTCACTGGTTCATTAAGGGATAATTGCTTCAACAGAATTTCTGAAGTGGGCTCTGGTTTGTGATGTCCTGCATATTTGAGTTAAAAGGGGAAATTTTAGAGTGAAACTTCACAGACAAGTTTGATTGAAAATTTTGGAACTGCTTAATGCTTATATGTTGAGAGCAGAATTTGGCCTAAAAAATTTGGGTTTGGAATGACTGGTTTCTCAAGTAGCAGCATAGTTCTGCAGAGTTTCTGAAACTAGTTCAAGGATTTGATGGTTGCCATTTTATTAAGATGAGTAGTGGATTTGAGCTCCAGGTTCGGTAATGCAGTTGACATAGAGGCTGTGCTAAGGAGGCAAAGGAATAAATACAGTAATTTAGTTCAATAAGAAGCAGTTAGGAGTTTGGGCTGCTGGAACGGCAATAGCTCATGCTGAAAGCTGACTGGAGCCTTGACTTTTTTATTTATCCACTTGATTGTGTGAAGCAGTGGTTAATAGGCCTTCTGAAGATAATTTGGACAAGTGAAGAAACTGAAATATGCAGCACATAGGGTATTTATCTGTTTAAGGCAATAAAATACAAAACTTTCGGCTGACTTTTTGTTTCTACTGTTCTGTTACATTGATGAGGGTAAGCAAGAAGCCGGATGGAGAATTACTAAGTCCCCAAGATCTTCTAATGGACAAATAATGGACTACACATTCTCACAAATGAGGTTACAACTACTGAACACAAGATGAATCACTATATCAGTTATGATAAGAGTTGTTTTGGTGCTACAGTAGTTGAATCCAAGTCTGCGTTTTCACCTGAAAGTTAACTTTTGAGGGAAGTACAAGAGCTTTCTGAGGTTACTGATTCTCCAGGTAGTGATGCACCGGAAATGGGAAGATTACAGTAAGGGAACCTGCAGGAACTTTATGTATTCACTCAGGCAACCAAGAAGACTTTAGCGACTGAGTTCCAGACTGGTACAACCATGAACCTGAGAGTTGACCTGAACATTGACTTCCAACATAACTTGATGGTTGAGCTAGGGATTTTACGTGAAGAACAAGCATGGAAATTAAAACATGTTTGGATGCAAAGATCAGTGTATCAGCATGCTCACACTGACAATTCTGCAGAAGTAGTTTTAATCTGAAGGTTTGACCACATGTTGACTTCTAGCATGGAGTAATTGTTGTCTCTGGCACTTTGTGGGTGGATCAAAATTGATAAAAGAAACTTGATTGAGGCAATTTTGGACTGAAGATATACTGACATTCAACATGGATTATTAGCTGGTGCTGGATATTTGAAGGGAGGTCTTTAATGTTATTTAAAGTATTTTGGGATTGAGAAAGTCAAATTTCAAACTGCAGGAGGGTAGGACTCTGCAGAAAGTGCTCTGATTGTCGAAGGTTGACTCTAGATTTGACTTTCTAAATTAAAGAGGCTTAGAGCCTAAGGTTCAGTAGATATGAAGGAGGTTAGAGTCCAAATTTGATCCGTCATCAGGGCAACACATGACAGTATACAAGAACTTTATTTTCATGTGCATAACTAGTACAGAATTGTAGGAGCTATCAGAGGTGGTTTGGTGGATCATAGCCCATGGGAGAAACAGAGGTTGAAACAAATGTTGCTGGTGCCAGGAAGGGTACTGGGTACCATCTGTGCCAAGCAAGGTACCATTCTCATATGCTTTTTCTGCAACAGATATTAATCACCATAATTGGGAGCATCATTCCCCTGTCACTAGTGGAGCCAGAATTTATGCATCCTTGAGAAACAGTGCAGTACACGAAATCAACTAAATCTTCTCTTGATGCTCGTGGATATCTACTGCTTCCAAACGAGTCCTAAATGAACCGATGGAATCTTTCATACCTTGGAAGTGACAGTTGTGGTAAATTCCATAATACCATTTTCCTTAAACTGGGAAGTGACAGCAATTGTGCTCTATTAACACTATCAATTGAACCTGATACAATTCGAGCTCATTCCTCACATGTAATAATGCCGTCAATTCGCTCACAGTTACAAACCGAATGAAATCTCCACCGAGTTGTGTGCTTCACACAACCGGACGAGAACAACTCTTCTAAATTTTTATAAGAGAAGTAAAAATTTTTATGAGACATGGAGTCAAGAGATTGTTGATTTGGGCCACCCTGCTAGGATCCTCAAATGCCTCGAAGTCATACTAACACCATTTTTGAAGCTTCTCATCCCTCCCTTGATATCCTCCATGGCAACTTGGGGTTGTCTCCACCACAGCTCGCACCATCAATGTGGAAGAACAACTCCATCAAATCGCAAAAAGCCTGATAGAAAACAAGAAATCAAGAATATAACCTATAATTGTGTCAGATAAATACAATTACCAGAAGATAGCTATAAAATCTATCTTAGTATGAAGATACCATAACAAAATCTACTTTACAACGACTTCAGGAGCTTTTGGAACTGTCAGGAAAAGTCATTCTAAGCTTAATTAGCTTTAACAAATTACCTTTAGTTAGTTTGCTTAACCACTCACATACAGGTACTACTCCATCTTCTGGGAAAAGTTCCACATGCACTTATAATAGGGAAAAGTAAGGTTAAAGGCATAACAATACATAGCTTCTGATAATTAAGCTAATTATTTCTTCTTCACTTTCTTCAAATCTAATAATATGTAGTCTAAAATGCTTGAGAATTGAATCGACAATGTCCAGACAGGCATAACAAAAAGTATCAAAATGACATGCGAATATGAAAAGGGAAGCATATCTGGACTGAAGAAAAAATTTAAAAAACTAATGAGATATACATTATGGGAAGGATATAATAACATTAATTCTTTTCAAGCATATTTGGTAGCAGGAACGCATGGCAGATGAAGAAGAAGGTCATACCTAGTTATGGTTGAGGTGGAGCATCAAGAACATCCTGCTTAACAGGCCAATATTCCCACTGTCGCTTCGGGTCAGCGTAACTTGGCATTGGGATGGCCCCAGTCTTAAGAATGCCACCATTCAAGTGGCTGTATCCTGAATTCCAGAAGATAAGGCGGAGCGGATGGTTGGTTGTCTGGGAATAGGGGAAGATGCAGAGGCAACCCCCTCAGCAGTGGACAGTTGTTGACTTCAATTTTTTTGAGAGCATCAGAAGCTATGGTGATTCTGCTCTCCGGGAATATGCTCTTCAGTCCCGGCAAATTCAATAATACCAGTTTCTTTAACTTGGGAAGACACAACAATTGAGTTTGAGTTGTATCACTCGAACCTGATGCAATTCTAGATCCTTCCTCCCATGTTACTATTTTCTCCATTTGGTCGCAGCGAGTGACTCCAATCACCTCCAAGTTGTGTGGCAAGCAGTCGTACGAGAACAACTCTTTCAGTTTGTTGCACTTAAAAATATGAATTCTGACTAGAGAGGAAAGCATGCAGGTTGATGGACAAGGAGAGCACACCGCTGTTAACTTGAATAAGCCCTTGAGTCTTAAAGTTGAGAGATTGTTGATTTGTGGATACCCTGCGGAGAACACGCATTCCATATCTCCACAATCTGAAATCCTCAAATATCTTAAGTCGGTTGCCTCTCTCAGAAAAGTCATGCTAACACAATCATTCAAGCTTCTTTTTCCTCCTTTAACATCCTCTAATGTTAATTGCTTTACATTGGAGGGCAACTGAATCAGCTCTCTATTAGTATCAATTCGAGCCAACACAATCCATCTAGCATCAGGTAACACATCTCGCATGAAATGAGGCCCTTTACCCAGTGTAATATTATAGTAGGGAAGAAATGCTCCGCCACGAGATTCAACAAATGTGTTTAGGTCACTGACATCACCGAACCTTGAATGAATATATTCCAAGCTCTTCAAATTTGCCACTTCTTTTCCTACTCTTATTACTTCATCTAGATCCAAGTACTGAAGACGACACAGTTTTCCTAATATGCCTCTAGGAATATCTAGGAATGGGAAAAAGGGAGATACACGAACGTCAAGATACTTAAGATTCACCAACTTTTCCATTCCCACGGGAAGCCATGTCATCTTCGTACCACGGAAGTTTAACTGCTTTAGACGTTGCAGCTTTGATAAACATGTCATATACTTAAGATTTTTGCAGTACTGAAGAATTAAAGAAGTGAGGTTTTTCAGATCAGATAAGGATCTAGGAAGAGTCTCAAAGGGATTCCATGAAAAATTGAGAAACAAGAGGTTGGGGATTCCCTCAAAGAAACATTTTGGAATCCAACGGATCTCATTAGATTGCAACAATAAGGTGGTGAGCATTAGGCATCCCGGAGATGATGGTTTCCAATAATCTCCAAATTCTATTCTATTATGCATCAAGGAAATCATCTCCACGTTTTCTCCAAATTCTTCATTACTCGGCATTTTGTTCACGTGCATACCAGCTTGTATGAAGAACCTTCTACACCCCATCCTTGTGATGTGCAATGCCATATCTCTTACCAAATCATGCATTTTCACTGTATCTTCAAACCAATATCCTTGTTCTAATAGACAATTATATATGAGTTTGCTTATTACGCTATTACATCTGTCAATTTGATCGGTTCTCCTCTCCATTTCCTGTATCATCCCGCCCCCTATCCAATAATTTATCAACTCCTCCTTATCGATCTCTTTATATATCTTCAGAGTAAAAAGCACATGAAAGGAAGCACTGTTGGATTTCAGGGTCCTTCAAATGATCATAACTAAATTGAAGCATCTTAATAATATCACCATCAATACCCTTAATGCTATTCAAATGCTTTCTTAACTCATTCAGCGCATTCCTCCATTCTCAAGCTGGAAAGGTGACTAGGTGACCTTGAAAGTACCTAAAAAGTGACCAGTTCACCTAGAAGGTAACCAAAAAAAAAAAAAAAACTGGGTCACCTTAAAGGTTACCTAAAAGATCACTAGGTCACCTTGAAGGTCACCTAAAAAATCATTGGATTACCTTGAAAGGTAACTTGAAAATGTGACCAGGTCACTTTGAAGGTACCTAAAAGGAGCCCAGGTCTCATTAAAGATAATCTAAAAAAGTAACTTGGTTATCTTGAAAGTCACATAAAAGATCATTGGGCCACCTTCATGGTACTTAAAAGGTAATCAAGTCACCTTGTAGGTAACCTAAAAGGGTGACCCGGTCACCATGAAGGTACCTAAAAAGTGACTAGGTAACCTAAAAATGTGACCTGGTCACGTTGAAGATCACCTAAAAAATCACCAGGTCACTTTAAAGATACATAAAAGGTTACCAGGTCTCATTAAAGGTAATCTAAAAAGGTGACCCAGTCACCTAAAAGATCACCGGGTCACATTCAAGGTACCTAAAAGATGACTGGGTCACTTTTAAGATGTAACACTCATATCCCACATGGGTGAATTGTGGGAAGCTTTATGTGGATATATAGCCTTAAGTTCTAGAACATAAGCACCTAGCACTTGTCCTTTTCTAAAGGATAGCCCATGTGGTTTGGGCAGGTATTTCGTTGACCAGTTCTTGACTTAAATTGTCACAAATGGTATTAGAGCCGACCCAGAATAACGATGGTATAGCATACTGGGTATGCACATGCTCGTTTAGTCTGAAGATGAGGAGTTTGTAACACTCTCATATCCCACATGGGACGTAACGCTTATTCTTCTCCAAAAGATAGCAAGGAATTTAACATTGAGCACCTAATAGTATATATGGTTAATGTGCAATGTTAAAAGAGTAATAAATTTTACTAGTGACCAGTTTTGCAATTTTTGTGATGTAAAAAATTAATAATTTAAAGATCGGGGTACCTTTAAATTTCTTTAGACTTTCCGTTAGTCACTAAAATGTCACGTATGATTTTAAAAAATATATAGTTTAGTATAAATTAGGGATGACAATTAGGTAGGTTAGGTCAAGTTTGGATCAAGCCATTTAAGTTCAAGTCTAATTAGGTTAACATGAATTCAAGTCCATGTTGAGTTATTTAGGTTCGGGTTTATTTTAGGTTGAGTAGATTTATTGCTCGAGTTGGGTTGGTTCAGGTTTATTTGAGTTTGAGTTTTAAATATGTCAAGTGAATTTCAGTCTCGGGTAGTTTCAGCAAGATTCGGGTTGACTCAAGTTACTGACGCATAAGCTGGAATGACTGAATCAATTATATTTTTATATGATTTTTGTAAAAATTAACTATAAAGAATTTAATTTTTATGATTTTACTTAGGTTAGTTTTCATTCTTTTAGTATGTTTAATTAAAAAATTCATAAAATAATTTTTAATTATGTTCTGATAAATTTACTACAATATCTAACTTCTACTATGAAATGTAAGTACAATTCACTATTGTATATAGCACTAAATTGTTAAATTTCAAAATTTTTAGGTGAAAATGTAAAAATTTTAAAAGTTGAGGGACTTAGGGACTCGTCGTGTAATTATTACTAGTGGTAAACAAGAAAATTTTTAAAATTTAGGTGCTTTTTTGCACTGCACTTTAAAGTTTAGATATTAATGTTATAATATTGAGATTTGCCTACTAAGATCATTCAACTTACTACATATGAAAGGTTACCTGCTTTAGAAGAACCCATAAACCCAAAACTTAATCATATCCTTAAACCTAACCCTATCCTTAAAGTGGGGAAAGTCCAAAAAAAAATTTGAACACTTTTTATGGGAATAAAATATTTATTTTATTAATTTTTATCCTCTTAGGTTAGTTAAATTTAAAAAATTGCAAAAAAAAATGCATACTTTGGACAAAAATATCTTAAAATTACTTTTTGTACTTCGTGTAGCGTGAATTACCAATAAAACTATAATTTGAGCAAATAATCATTTCATATAAGAATAATGTACAATAATATACTAAAATCCTTAACCATAACCTTAAACCATAATAATATTATTAATTGTTGAATAATACACTTAATAAAATATTATTTCATACATATGCCAATGGTACTCAAAATATACAATTTGTGTATACTAATCAACTTAGTAAAGCAAATGAAAAATAATTTACAAAGTAATAGTAACATAGCAAGGAATTTAAAATTGAGCACCTAATAGTATATATAGTTGATGTACACTGTTAAAAAAATAATAAGTTTTACTAGTGACCAATATTTTATATTTTTTGTGATGTAAAAAAATCAATAATTTAAATATTAGATACTTAAATATGAGACATTTGAAAATTGAAGTATTTAACTGTCACCAAAATAAGACACATTTATATTTCTTTAAACTTTTAAAATAGTCACTAAAATGTCACTTATGATTCTAAACAATATAGTTTAGCAGAAATTATAGATGATAATTGGCTGGGTCAAGTCAGATTTAGGTAAGACTATTCAAGCTCAGTTTTAATTAGGGTTAACATGAATTCAGATCCAGGTCAAATTATTTAAGTTTGTGTTGATTTTGGGTTGCATAGAATTTAGGATCTGGTAGTGTTGGGTTAGGTTTATTTGAGTTCAGGTTTAAATTTTTTTTCCTTCTTTTAGTTTGTTTAATTAAAAAAATCATAAAAATTTTCTTAATCATGTTTCGATAAATTTACTACAATTCCAAGTTTAACTGTAAAATGTAACTCTAACTCATCATTGCCTATAATGATTAAATTTATAAATTTCAAAATTTTTGAGGTAAACTTTGTCATAATATTATGTAAAAAAAAAAAATCTAAACTTAGCCTTAATCCTAAAACAAAAACTTAGTCTTAACCCTAAACCTAGCCTTAACCCTAAATTAATTTTTAAACCCTAGATTAAGATTTAAACCCTAACCCAAACCTAAATCCTAAATCCCATGCCCTAAACCTCATACCTTAACCCAAAACCCTATTCCTTAAACCTTAACCCAAACCCAAACTCAAAACTAAGCACCTAAACCCTAACTCTAAATTGTAACCTAACCCTAACCTTAAGCCTTAGACCTAACCTTAAACGCTAACCTTAAACCTTAAACATTAAACCTAACCTTAAACCATAAACATAACCTTAAACCTTAACCATAACCTTAAACCTAACCTTAAACCTTAAGCATAACCTTAACCTTAAACCTAACCCAAACACTAAAGTATGACTGGGTCATATTGGATGTACCTAAAGTGTAATCGGATCACTATGAAAGTAACCTAAAATGGTGTTCGGGTCACCTTGAAGGTATAGGGAATGTGACCTGGTCACTTTGAATGTAACTTAAAAAGGAGACCCAGTCACATTGAAGGTACCTAAAGTGTAACCAGGTCACCTTAAATGCAACATAAAAAGATGACCTAGTTACCTTAAAGGTACCAAAAGTGTAACCAGTTCACCTTAAGGGTAACCTAAAAAGGTGACCTAGTTAGTTTGAAGGTATCTAAAGTGTAATCAGGCCACCTTGAAGGTACCTAAGAGGTGACCAGGCAACATTGAAGATAACATAAAAAAGTAGCTAGGTTGCCTTTTAGGAATCCAAAGTTTGACAAAGTCATATTAAAGGTAACCTAAAAAGGTGACCTAGTCACATTGAAAGTACCCAAAAGGTGACTAGGTTACCTTCAAAAGGTGACTTGGTTACCTTGAAGGTACCTAAAAGGTGACTGGGTTACCTTGAAAATAACATCAAAAAGTGACCTAGTCACCTTTTAGGTACCTAAAGTGTGACTAGGTCACACTAAATGTAAGCAAAAAAGGTGATCTAGTGACATTAAAGGAACCTGAAAGTTAACCATGACCTAGTTACCTTTTAGGTATCTAAAGTGTGACTGAGTCACATGGAAGGTAACCTAAATAGATAACCAGGCCATTTTGAAGGTACCTGAAACGTGACCTGGTTACCTTGAAGGTAACATCAAAAGGTAACCTAGTCAACTTTTAGATACCTAAAGTTTGACAAGGTCACATTGAATGTAACCTAAAAAGGTAAATGGGTCAACTTGAAAGTACCCAAAAGGTGACCAGGTTACCTTCAAGATAACCGTAAAAGGTGACCTGGTCACTTTTTTGGTACCTAAAGTATAACTGGGTCACATTGAAGGTAACCTAAAAAGTTGACTCAGTTATCTTTAAGGTACCTTGATGGTAACCTGGTGATCTTTTAGGTTACTTTCTAGGTGACCAGGTCACCTTTTCAAGTCATCATCTGGGTGGCCTGGTCACTCTTTGGGTACCTTCAAGGTAATCCAGTCATCATTTCAGGTTATCTTCTGTAATAACCCTAGAAAATAAGGAAAAGAAAATTACTAAATTACTATGAATGCAAAAATTACCCTATTACCCTCAAGGGTATTTTTATATATTTACCTATTAATTTCAAAAATCAAGGTAGAACCAAAAATCTTGATCCTTAGATAATTCATTTAGTGATCACTAAGTCAAAATTTCAAGTTGGAAGCTCAAAGTATTTTTTAGGCTAATGGCATTTTTGTTTTTTTTTTCCAACTGAGTATCGAATGGAAAATCTGAAAGAACTATTGGATTCTTCTCGTGAAAATAAATCAAAAGAAATTTGTCTCACTTAATTCTGAATTCGTTTGCTTAGGGTTCCAAAAATTTGCCTATGCACGTGTACGGTTTAAACCGAATTTGTACTGTTGTTGCATTGGATAATTTCTTATTGAACCCTAATATCTATCTTAATATAAAAATATAACTTCCCGCGGCATGACTTACTAGAATATATATATATTCTTTCTTTCAAACTAAATCTATTTAATCTACTTATTTTTTTCTTATTTAACTAGTTTTACCATTATCCCATTAACCTTATTTTTTTATTTCTTTCCTTCTCCCCATAATTATACCTAAGTCAGGATCCAAAACTATCTCTAGAAAACCATAACCTAGTCATATTCATTCTTTTTCCTTCATTTTCTTCTCCAGCCGCCAAGCCACACCACACAAGGCTAACGCCATGGCCATTATTCCTAGTCTTGCCAAATGCATTATTTTCTAATAGTTTTGGCTATATTTCTCTCCTTCATTCTTTTACACCATCTAGAAAGCCATTTAACGGATCCAATATTTCTGGTTTTGCTCTTTGGAGATGAGAAGTCATCGCACTAAAAAAATCATCTTCACACCATTGTGTATTGTTGTCATCTCAATCACGTTCTTTATTGAACCACTGTAAGTCTAGCTTTTTGGGTTTTATTTCTCTATCATCCAAGCAATTTTGAATCTTATTTAATTCCCTATTATTGCTTAGGTTCATTAAGTTGAAGGGAAACCACATCCGGACACCAAAAGTGATCCTACGAGTACCGATGATCCTGAATTCATTCGTGTGAGCCAAAATTCTTCGGTATTACTCTTTTAATTTTTTTCCAGCATTTAAAGGCCTTATATTTTTACTGTAAATCATTGGTAGATCATCATTAATCAAAGTTTTGGGTTTTTGCACTCGTTTCTAGTGCGATCGGATCAATACTTGCTCCAAGCCCTGGTAAGCCACTGTAGCCCTTTCAAATTTTTAGGGCTAATTTCAAATCTTACAACCCTAATAAGTTTTTTTTCCTTGTTGTCCATGTTGTTACAAAGGGCTCGAAAATCTTTACTTTAGCAATTCTTTGGACTTTTGGAGCATCAGAGATCCAAAAAATACATCGGTAATCAAAATCAAATTTTGTCATTTCAAATTCAGCTTTTATAGCCACTAAATGAGCTCATAACTTAGTGTATTGGCCATTTTAATTTTAGGATCAATATCAAGAACGCTCTCGACATGATCCCAAATAGTTATGAGGCCAACGGAGACACCTCAATTTTTGCCCACTAGGACTAGCCTAGGAAATCGCCCCATTTTGCCGTATTATTTCGTACTAGGCAAAAGGGAAAAGTGTGTTAGTTCTCGTAGGCCCTATTAGGCCAAAAATAAGCATCAACCCAAATAATAAATTCTAAGTAAACAATTGGGCTAAACAAAATATTTAAATGCGTGGGCAACATGGGTAGGATAATTAATTAGTTTTTTTAGAATTTTATTTTATTTGATTTTAGCTCTCTTCTATTGAGATGTAATTTTGGTTGGTTGGTTGCATCGTTGTAATGATGTGATATATGATATATGTTTGACATTAGTATCATACTAGGACCATTTGAATTAAGTTAGAAGTATGTTAGGAGCGCTTGAATAAATCTGCTAGTACCATGTTTAGGGCCAGTAAGACAAACACCACTAGTATCATGTTTAGGCTGACAAGTTCGTTAGCAGCATGATGAGGATGAAAGCAACCGTTAGTGGCATGTTAGGGCTGTAATAAATTACTATAAGCCGGTAGATAAAGACTTAAGAGCGTAAATGCTAAATGAAAAACTTAGAAAGAATTTACGAGAGAGAAGATGAACATTTATCATAAATACACTTAAAAAGATATCATTGATTGCTATATCATCATGTAACACTAAGCAAAGATAACAAGATAAAAGAAATAGGATGCACTAGAATCATGGCACTCTACTGAAAAGGACTAAAATAAAATGAGCTACAGTTATGCATCAATTGGTGGTTGCATATAATTGATATTTGTCATATACAAGATTGTATTAAGTAAAAAATTTAAGGAGTAAGATAAAACACGAGACATGCAAGGTTGGTGATGGACCATATCTGCATGACCTGACAAGCCGTAAATTTAGAAGAGAGGTTTGAGATAGATGATTTGAACCCGAGAGGCATGTTAAGGTGGCGGCGGACCTTCCTTAGTCATGACCCGATATTCATATTGAGTATGGAGATATGATTTATGCGCTGCCAGACCATAGCTTGTGCTTATGGCTGGTATCATGAGAGGCTTTACCTCAGTATAGATATCCTGAGATGCTTTGATTTGGTGACATCCCTAGTGGCACTGCCTAAGAGTTATTCCCGATAGTGGGTGATGGACACACTCACCACCCTAGGTTCGTTTAACGGTATTCAAGTATTGGATTAAATGATTGATCGATAAGATATGATTGAATCAGTAAAAAGAATTATGCATATGCATATTAGTTCAAGCATGCTAGTAGGACTTTAATATTATTGTTATGATGTTGTATGAAATTGTTCTTTAATTAAATTGTTATAACTTAAAGTTTATTATTCATTATTGTTTGTTGTAGGAATATTAGGACCTATGTGATGGGCCTGATACTTCCCCTTTACTGAGCAAATTGTGCTCACCCCTTCCTTTAACATATTTTCTTAGGTGAGTACTATGAAGAGGCAGAGTACACTGAACCGTATTATAAGGTTCAAGATGTGGAGTAGACTGAGTGAGGGTATGCTGTAGCCCTTTGAAAGTAAAACTGGTTGGAACTGGGTTTCAATTTTGTGTTATTTCATTTCTAAAGAAACATATAGTTTGTTTAAATTGGCATATTATTTATATGTTAGTTTTCTTGGGATTGTCACTTAATTACTTTGATTTCGTTTAATACTCTTATTATTTAAAAGAAAATGTTTTACATCATATTTATTAACTTATTTTTAATTAATTGCTTAATAACTCGGGGAAATTAAAATATTTTTCAAAATTAAGATTTATGAAAATGGGGGTGTTACATTTTGAGTACCGTTGGCATATGCATTTAGGGTTAAGTTTACATTTTTTTTTACATAATATTAGGCTAGGTTTAGGGTGTAAGTTTAATGATCTTGGTAACAAAATGTCAATATTACAACATTGGTATATAAACTTTTAGGTGCATTGCAATAAAATACTTAAATTTTTAAAAAACTTTATTTATGACCCATAATAATTACAATTTCGGTCCATAAACTTTTAAAATTTTTGCACTTTCACCCCATTAATTTTTAAATTTAATAATTTAGTAATTATAGATAATAGTAAACTGAAGTTACATTTCCCAGTAAAAGTAAGAAATTGTAGCAAATTTGTCGTAACATAATTAAGAAAAAATTTATTATTTTTTTAATTATACATTCTAAAAGAAGGAAAACTAATATAAATTAAATCACATAAAACTTAAATTTTTTAATTTAAATTTTAACAAAAATCATAGAAAATAGAATCAATTCAGTCATTTCAGCATTTCACCTAACCTAATCTTGCCCTCCTCTATTTTAGAAAAACTATACTTTATTACTCAAATAGTCACATTTGTCAGTTTTGTCTACTATGCTTGTGGGTCAATTTCTTGATTGCCAAATAGCATTTGTAAATTGTGCAAGTCAACTATTATATTCATCTAATGCCACATCCAATCCATTTTTTTCCTAAATATAATACTCCACCTGTTCTGAATTCTTTACATCATTCACTTTTCAGCAATTAATCTATGATTTTTTATTTTCAATACTATAGCAAATAAATGAAAAACCTTTACATGTGAATAATAAATCAAGACCTATAGTTTCTCAATATATTTTTTTAAAATTTTTCTAATAAATAATAATATAAACATATTCAAGTCAAATTACTCAAAAAAATCAAATAAAGCAAAGAAAGTGAGACAGAATGAATATATAGCTAATAGATTTTCAATTTCTTAATAATTACTATTTTAATAATATTTTAATAAGTATATTTTTTAACAATTATTTTTTTGTATAACAATTAAATCTTTGAGCTAGTGGTTAAGGCTTTTACTTGTTATTGGGAGATTCAAGGTTCTTTCCCTTATTTCCTCCTCGGCCTCCCTTAGCAATAAGCCTATTACTTAAAAAAAAAATAATCAAAGGAAAAGTTTTGTATGAGATCACCATATGAAAACATGGTAAAAGAAAGCTTGCCAAAATTGGCCAGGTTACGCTTTAGTACATGTGTAAAATAATATTTTATTAGGTATATTTTTCAACAACTAGATATTTATGCCACTAACATTTTAATAATATTTTCCTCAATCTTTAGCAATTTTTTTTCCAATAAAATACATTATTTCATTGTCTCCTATCTCCCCGCTTTTTTCTTTTTTTTTTCTCTCTTTCTCTCTATTTTCTTGTCTCTCCTCCCGCGTCTCTCCAATAATTTAATTAACAGTTAAAAATTAAGTTTCATCTATTAATGCATTCAATTAATTCCTATTACGTAGAATTTTATATTTATGTAACATTCATATATTTTTGAACTAGTCATTTTAAAAATTATATTATTGAGAAATAAGTTAATTAAGTTTACTCTCAAACAACGAATAATTTTTATTTGGGTACTTCTCATTTTTAAAAACCATCGTTCCAATTTCTACAATCTTTTCACAATAAAATAGGTTCGTTATTTATTTATATTTTATCATTTTCTTCTCTCTAGATTCCACAATTCTTTTTCCTCATCTTTCCTCTTTTTCTTCACTCTTGGTCTTACTCTTGCCCCACTTTTTTTTAATCATTTTGTCTATCTGTCCGGTTTAATCTGTTACTCAGAACAGCAATTAACGGCTTGGATTGGGGGAGTAACTGTGCCCCCCCTTCTTTGGGGGTATTAATTGTAAAATCTTCCCCAGGTGTTGCCAAGAAATTCACCATTGTCCGGCTTCACGTCGGCTCTTCTCACTTCTCTCTTATTTTTTAAAATTGCGCTTTCTTTTTCCGCTTTGCTTATCCAGTTCCGTCGGTAAAAAGTACAAGACCGCGGTAGAGTCACTTCGCACATAAACTCGCTAATAAGTTGACCAATTGTAACCCGAAGCTCTTCGGGTTTCATAACACAAATAATTTATCTTTCAAACTTTCCTAATAACTCCTCCTAACTTAAAATATATACTTATACATGCTTTTAATTACTTAGAGGAATTGTATTTTGTTGTATTTTTTTTATCTAAAACTAATGTCATTTCAAATAATACTTGATTTGTTCCATATTAGTTGTAACTTCTACTATTTCTGTTGACATTAAGAATATAATGTCATCGAATATTACACAAGTCTTTACCAAATTTGTGTGAGGTGTAGAAGAAAAAAATTCATCATACCTTAATAAATGAATTAAGAAACACAATGTGAAACAGCCTCCCCTCCGCAACGGAGTCCAACACCTCTCAATCTATATGGCTGGTGTCCAATATGGCTACCATATATAAGAGGTCGCATGCTAAAAAAAAATATTATATCAATTTTTTCAATTTTACGTGTATTTGTCACACAATTACGTAAGCATAACTAAAACAAAAAACATAAAAAAAGTAAGTGGCACTTATTTTAGCATGAAATGCATAAAAGCATAGGAGTATTACTCATTTGTGGGACAATAATATTTTTGAGATCACTAATTATGAAATGAGAAATACAACATATGCCTAATGATAACTCAAACAACATTTTTAAGGAAAAAAAGTTTTACCAACAAAATAATTATAAAATTTACTTAAATAATTATTATTGTTGACACCTAATTTTGTCCGGGCATTGACTTTTGTTTAAGTTTTAGGTTAGAAAAATTAGTTTATGGGGCATTTTCATTTTTAGGGAATATTTGGTCATTTGTTAGGAGTTTGGGTCATTTTTGTCATTTTAGGGTTTTGCATAGTTAGTTGGTCTAGTCACATTTAGGTTATATTATTATTTTGGTCTACAAATCTTTAGAAATTTAAAGTGGTCATCTATGATAGAAATAGGAGTTAATTAAGTTTAGGTACTAATTTGGAGTCCTAATGGTCTGGTAAGGTCAATTTAGGGAAAAGGGAAAAGTTTGGATGAAAACTGAGGGATTTTAGAATATTCTAGGCAAAATTGGAATGTTTGAGGCAAATCTATCAAAGTTGTGAAGATTGGAGCTAATTGGGAAGTTTTGGGCTTAACTGACAAATTAGAGAAGTATTGGGTGAAATTGAGAATTCTCATAAAATTTGGGGCTGAACAACAACTTAAGAGTTTTTCTGGACTTGAATTAGTATTTTTCGCTCTCAACTTCCAGAAAACCTTAAACTCCTCCCTTGACCGCCGTCACCCCTGCTCCCTTTCCCAACCGACACTACAGCTACCTGACGCTTCACTTTCCCTCTCCACCTGACGACGCTTCGACTTCCCCTGACCTACGCCGCTGACGACGCTTCGACCTGCCCCTGGTGCTTTTGCCGTCGTCCGCGCCTAATTGAAGAGAGATCTTGCCACGCCCGCCGCCCCAATCGCCGAACCCAACCACCATAAGCACCGCCAGCTGCCATTGGCTCATCCTTGAAGGTTGCCGGCTACCTCTAGTCCCAACCCAGGTGCTGCTTCGCCCAGATGTCGCCGGGGATGAGAGAATCGAGACCATACCCGGTTCCTCCATCGCGACTCGACCCGTTCTCGTTCAGATTCGATTCGATCATCAACACTTCTAGGTAGAACTCCTCTTCAGCCCTCTGACTTTTTATTTCATTGATTACATCACTAACATGTTTCTCTTTTTTGCAGATAGGCCATTAACAGTAAGCTTTTGATGTTTATTCTTCTTTGTTTTATTTATTTATTTATTTATTCATTTGACCCCATTAAATTAGCCATTAAATCTACATAAGAGCATGACCTAGGGTGTTTTTTTATTTTATTCTCTTAAGTTTCTTTATTTATCTCTTTATTTTTCTTTAATTTTATGATTGTGTAATTCTATTTTCTTTTATCTCATAATGCGTCTAGGAATTAAGAGAAACTTAATAGAGCCAATTTTCTAACACTTAACAAATTTTCAAGAATTCGTTCTTGGTGATATGATAAAATTTGGAGAAGGATTATTTGTTCAAATCCGATTGATCTGATAAGACTCATGACTTAGAACAAGATGTTCCTTTCAAATTCTTAGTGGATTTGATAAAGTGCTGTGATTTCAAGGACGTCTAGGATTCCATATACGGTTGATCTAGTAAGATTCATGGTTTGGAATTAAAAAGAAAAATAAACATAATTAAATAAAATTCAAAAAAATCACTCTCAATCAAAGATTAGGTCAAGAAATAAAGAATTAGGAATAGATAAAACCAATGGTACCAATTTTTGGGCACTTTAATAAGGTTATTTTAGCGTAATCGACTCACGATCTTAAAATAGCTCGCAGACCATAACATGTATCCAATCGACCTAAGCGAAACGGATTGGTGGCAACTCCAAAAACATGTTGCTACAGCTTGGCGACTCTCAATTTTGTCCGGGTACTAACTTTTATTTTAGTTCTAGGTTAGAAAAAATTAGTTTAGGAGCATTTTGGTTTTTTTCAAGGGCAATTTGGTCTTTTTAGGTGTTATTGATTTTTGGAGTTTAAAGTGTTCACCTAGGGTAGAAATAGGAATTAATTTAGTCTAGGCACTAATTTAGAGTCCTAAGAGTTTTATTGGGTCAATTAAGGGAAAACGGAAAATTTGGGAAGAAACCGGGAATTGTTAGAGGATTTTGAGGAAATTTTAAAATGTTTGAGGTAAATTTGTCAGAAATGGAGAGTTTGGGGCCAAATATGATGAGATCCTGAATTTTAAGGAAATTTGAAAAATTTTAGGAAGTTTTGGGCTCAATTGATAAATCATGAGAGTTTTGGGTCAAATTGAAATTTGCATAGAATATAGGGCCAGATCATCAACTTGAGAGTTTTGTTGGACTTAAACTGATATTTTACCAGATTATATTCTAATCTCCTCAAATTGAATTTGGATCAAGTTTAAAATCTGTAAAACCTAGCTAATTTCACCTAGCCACTCTTAGGGACAGTTCGGCTAACGTTAACGCACATGAGTTTATGCGTTTTCATCCAACAATAGTAATTTTTTACATTTTTAGCCCTTAAGTTCTCCCATATTACCGTCACCCTACCAGACCCGCCGCTACCCCTGCAAAGCCAATCGGAGATAATCAAGTGAGATCGGCAATGATCGGAGCCAGTCAAAGCAAGGTCAGAGCAAGTCGAAGTAAGGTCGAAGCAAGTTAAAGCAAGATCGGAGTAAGTCGAAGCAAGATCAGAGCAAGATCGGAGCCAGTTGAAGTAAGATTGGAGAAAGTCGAACCAAATCGGAGCAAGATCGGAGCAAGTCGAAGCAAGATTGGGGCAAGTTTGGAGCCAATCAAAGCAAGATTGGAGCAAGTCGAAGCAAATCGGAGCAAGTTGAAGCAAGATTGGAGCTCGCAAACAAGACTACTGTTGGGGTTTGTGGGTTTGGGGAAAAACACAAATGGGGGTAAAAAGGGAATAAATTTATGAGTCTTAGACAAAACGTGTTAATATAGTTGTGTTAAATTCACCCAAACTGACCCTTAGTATAAGTATGGTCTACTAATTGATGAAAAGGGGGGCAAAAATTCGGAACCTTAAGCTCAGTCAGAAAAAAGCTGAAACAGTAATTTTGGTCCTTGCCTCTCCTCCCTCACCCAAAAAAGAACCCTAAGCTCTACCCCATTGCGCCGCATCCCTGCATAAATCTCCCTGGTGACGCCCGACGCTTTGCCTCCCCCGACGCTTCGTCTTCCCTCCTCCGTCGCCGTCTCTGGAGCTTTCCGTCTACTGCCCGCGCCTCCAGTCCTCTGTCAGCCGCTCCAGCCCCACCGTCGTCACCGCCAGCAGCTCGTCCTCCCCTCTGGCGACGCCCTCCAAGCGCCGTTCGCCGTGCCCAGGTGCTCCCTCCACCGTCTCCGGCCGTCCCTGCTCCTCAAGTCCGCCGCGCGGGCTGTTGCTTTCGCCGTAGATGCCGCCACCCCATCCTGGGCCACCCCTTGTCGAATCGCAGCCGCCGTTCGAGGAATCGGAAAGGATCCCACTCGGAACCCGTTTTCAGAATCCGACCCGACCCGTCTCTGTCCGGATCCGACCCTTCAACACCTCCAATTTTGGTATAACCTTAACTTAGCCCTCTGACTTTCTATTTTATTCATATAAGTCACTAACCTTTTTTTTTTTTTTTTTTTTTCTAGATTAGTCACTGACAGCAAATTTTTACTGTTTGTTTGTTTTGGCCTTCCATTAAATTTACCCATTAAACCCATATAGGAATATGACCTAGAATGTTTTTTCATCTTTATTTTCTTTTAATTTTGGCATAGTGTGATTTTCTTTATTTAATTCTCACAAAGCATTTAAAGTTTAATAACACACAAAAATTATTGGTTAAGCAATTTTTAAATACTTAGCAAATTTTTCAATAATCTATTCTTGATGATTTGATAAAATCCCAAGATGGATTATTCGTTTGAATCCGATTGATCTGATAAGATTCACGGCTTTGAACAAGGTGTTCCTTTCAAATTCTTGGTAGATTTGGTAAAGTCCCAAGATTTCAAGAACGCCTAAGATTCCACATCCAGTTGGTCTAATAAGATTCACGGTTTAGAATTAAATTAAATAAAAATCACTCTCAATCGAAGATTAGGTTAAGAAATAAAGATTTAGGAAAAGGTAAAACCGAACCTTATGGTACCAATTTTTGGGCGTTTTAATAAGGTTATTTTAACGTAACCAACTCACGATCTTAGAATCTCTCATAGACCATAGCAGGTATCCAATCGACCTAAGCAAAACGGATTGGTGACGACTCCTAAAAATCACATTTCTACAATTATACATATAAATAAATAATTTTAATATATTACTTCCTTTGTCCTATATTCTTTTTAACATTTATTATTTTACGACATTCCAAATTTTTATGATATTTCTATTTTTGGTAAATCACTTTATTTTATTATCCTTCAAATTATCATTTTAAAATCACTTTTTTATCCTTCTTAATTTATGTTTTAAAAGTGAACAAAAAATAAAAAATAAAAAAGATCTCTTCTTTAATCTTTGTAACAACCCAAAATATTGTCGAGAAACTGATACAAATGTAGAATTATTAATCCCAAAAACACCGATTGGATCTTAGCTCAATTGGTATGAAGATGATCACCATATTATGTGACCACCAAGGTTTGAATCCTAACTTATGCAAAAGATTTCTTCTCTTTATAGCTAATGGATAAGTTTAAATTGGATGGGAGAGGGTAGACTACATTGAATATCCTTTATAATCATCCTATTGTATAAATTAGTAAAAAAACAAGGTGAAAAAAAAGTGGAGTGTACATTGTTTTTCTTTTCTTTTCTATTATATGACTTTATTTCTTTTTTTGTTTGGCGCATTTTTTATTGGGTTAATTACAATTTGCTTCTAAGGTTAAGTTGATATTAGAATCAGCCCCCTTTTGTTTCAGAAATATACATTTTGTTCCCTATTTTACATTTTATTCTCTTAAAAGAATTATTTTACATTTATAGAAAGAAAAAATTTGTAATTTAAAATGTTCATTAATTGTAATTAAAAATACTATATAAACTGAAATTACTGAGAGATTATTACAATACAATTTAAATTAAGATTTTAGAAATTACTATTAAAAAGTATAAAAAATATAAGGATAAAATGTATAGTTCTGAAATAAGATAGATAAAATGTAATATCAAATAAACCCGAAAGGCATATTGTAATTAATCCTTTTTATACATTTTCCCTTCATCATCATAAGGAGAGGTGTAGCAATCAGGAAAATCACAAACATCAAAATATTTGTGACCGTTGGTGTCTTGGAACTGGTAGATTGAAGAACCGTTGGAGTCAAATGACTCAATAGGGACCTGGAGAGGTTCTTGTGGTTCTCAAATCATTAACAAAATTGTTGGTATAAAGAAAACATCAGCTTCAGAAGATGCTTCTTCCTTTTAGAAAAATATCTCAGTTTTTCCTTTGCCATGATCAAAGAAGAGAGGCTTTTTTGATTGGACAGGTTTTGTCTATTGGTGGAGAGACTCATAGCTTGTGATCCAAGATACAAGGATGAGACGTTGTAATTCTTCACGAGAGATCTATCTTGGAACATAAGTCTTATTAGGCACATGTGTTGTATCACAGATAAATACAAGACATCGTTATGCATGTTGGGCATAGAGAAATCCAGAGCATGATTCTGAATTCTGTATGCCATCTAGTAATGAAGGGTACTTGCCTGAGTAGAAGAGATTTATTCTGCTCCAGTAATTTGTAATTGGATCTTCAAGGCTTACAGAAGATGTGGATCTTGAAGAGCCATATAGAAATTGGGGAAAAAAGTAAGTAGGATGGTACTGGCATTAAGCATAGTTTTAAACGTACCAATACAAGCATGCTTATACTTCTTATATCGAGAATCAATAAGAGCAAGCCTTGTAGTGACTGGTAACCCTTTTCTGCTATGATATGTAAGAGTAAGTCAAGCAGCTCTAAAATGGAGATGAGTATATCCTTCTGCTATCCATTATCGAGGGAAATGAGAAAGAATCTCCAAAGTGACATATTGCTCTGAAGAAGTAGTCGAAAGAGCATGTTGATCAAACTTTGTTGCTTGAACATATTCCTTGACATGCTTCTGAGATAGAGAGACAATACTTTTCATCGTCTTGGTGAGAGAGTGTGTTGGCTTAGTAAACGCCTTGTACAGATTGATGAGAGGAAGATCAGTAAGAGGGATCTTCTCATCTTCAGAAAGATACTTAACTTCACAAAAAGAATCCAAGTGAGATGCTATGGACAATCGAAAAGAGGCTATAGGAGTAAGAGTTGGGGTAGAAGCTGCGGACATATTATTGAGTAACTGGGTAAAGGGATCATCAAGAAATTCTTAATCAATCAAATTCTATGAGTATAGAAAAATCCATAAATGGCTTTGATACCAAATGGGTTCTAAGGTAGCCCAATACCAATACCAAATCTTTAAAAACAAAACTTTAATGGTACAAGGCATTGTTAACAGCTAGACCTACCTATTAGGATTTCCAAAGAATTGTCTAATAGTCCAACTAAGCAGGGCATGAGGCAGTTTCTAGCCAATATACCATGTATAAGAAGAACCACGAAAAATGGATTCTATAAATCATCAGGAAAGTTTAAACAATGATACAGTTCAAAAATATATAGAAACCCATAAGTTTTAACATTTTTTCAAATCTCAATCGAGGCCCTAAGCAACCGGGTTTACAAAGGCATTCTCCAAGACATAACCACACTATTGAAACTCTTCTGAAGTTTTGAAAAGCTATTTGAAAAATAGTATTGGACTATCCAGACATATCATTGGGGATCGAGGCCAATAGTTTATGATAATTAGGATTGAAAGTAGAGGATGACTTGAAGAAAGGTTCCATAGAATGGCGCCTCTTAAGTCATCATTTGCTTTCAAGCTTAATGATCATAAACTTGAAGATGATTTGAACCTAAGAGGATCCACAGAATGGTAACTTAGATTATCGAAGAGGAAGTTGAAGAAGTGAGAACTTTTGCCTCACCTTTTTTCTAGTAAATTTAAAGAGAGAGAGAGAGAGAGAGAGAGAGAGAGAGAGAGAGAGAGAGAGAGAGAGAGAGGAGACATATTCTAAAGGAGGAATTTTTATTTCTCCAAAGGTTGGGTACAACTAAGAAGAGGCTCCCTTATATAGACGGGAAGCCAGGTAAACAAACAAAAATGCTAAGCTAAGAGCTTACGTCATACAACAATTATAAAGCTTAACCAGTAGTGAGAAATCACTGATCCAGAATCTACCTTTATAAAAGTAAAACTAAATTATTGCTGACACACTGGCACACTAGTAGCAAACTTTGTCGGGCAATAGAGACTGCTGAACCACCAAGAAACTTCGTGGAAATTATGGGGAATTTCTTCGGTGAAGATTCACATGATAGTCTTCTGAATTAAAACTTGAAATATCATAATCTTGTCTTTCCCGCTAGAAATATGGATTATCTAGTTTACCATCTGGATTAGGGCCATTAGGCTACTTCCAATGTATGCAAATAAATCCACGACCACAATCTGGCATGATTTATTCTTCACATGATTGGGTTAATGGAAGATCTTCAAAATCTGTCTCAGGAGAGGAAGGAGTTGGGGTAAGGCATAAGATAAGATTGAGAGTTCTTTGGGCTTTTTTTACTCTTTCTTTGTTTTCTTTAGCTTGATGAAGTCGTTGAAGATCATCAAAGTGTTGGAGAGCTTCATGGATTATTTCTTGATAATCCATAGGATATGATGGTATCATGAGGCCAGACTTCTATAGAGAAAACCGTATGTTTATATCTATATGCTTTTTTTAGGAAAGCACAAAAATCAGCACGACATTGCCATAGAACCTAAGCAAGGTTAAAGTCTAGGTTTTTATAGTGTAAATAAATAGATGAAGGAATAAAACTTAAGCCATTAACAGATTTGGTAAAGGTTATAGGACGATGGAAGAAATATATAACATGGGCTACTCTATAAAACTGAGAATAGTTTAATGGAGGGATATTATTTAGCTAGTAACTGATATGAGGTAATTGGATGGCAGGGTTAAGGTCTTTGTAGGACTGGTGGAGGTTGTCAAGCCATTTAAAAATGGGATCAAACCAGGAGGAGAAAGTAAAAAGGTCAAAGGATTGAAAATCAAAATGAAAATTACCGGAAAAGGTAAGAAGTTGATGGAGTTGAGAGATGTTGAAAATAATTCCGATGGTATGAATGGAATAGAGATACCATAGGAAACAAAGGGCTATAGGTGGGAAATTAAAAACATCAAGGATGAAGAAGAGATGTGCAAAAGGATATTTATGGTGAATCCCAATAGGTTTGATAGGGCAATCATCAAAACTATATTTCTCAAGAAAAGAAACATGATAATGAAAAACACGGTGACGTTGGATGAAAGTGAACGATTGGTGTTTATATCACTTAACATCAACAGGGAGGTTTTTTCCCTTATAAAAAACTGGGGGATTGAAGGAAGATGAGGATGCCATTAGGTTTTGGCTTTGGAGGCTTGGGTGGTTTGAGAAAGGATTTTACTGATCTGCTCAGGATATCAGCAAGTGTGTTGGAAGTGCCCTCATCGAAGCTGAATCGGCTGAACCATTGTTGCCAGTAAAACAATAATACATTGGGCAACTGTTTCTGCTTGTAGTGCATCATGCCCAAGAATGCCGAGATGTCTATCTCTAATATGAAATAGTGACAGATAAGATGAAACTGAAAATTTTCAATTCCTCTTTTGACAGCCAGGATTTCTTTGTATGTAGAATGGTAGTGCTTTTCAGAGTGCTTGAATTTTCCACTATTATAGTAGCATACGTGTTGAATTCCATTTATTTCTTCAAGAAGGACCGCTTCCCAATACTCATCAGACGCAGCCATCTAAAGTATTCTTTTTCCTTTGTTGGCAATCTTAAAAAGTGGCAAATTTTTTACCACTTCTTTAAGTGTGAGGATAGCTCAATGTTGCTAGGAGGACCAGGGCTGTGAATCCTTTTAGAGGAACACATGTAAAGGATGAAGAATAATGGCCAGCTTTAGAATGAATTCACAGATATAATTAACAAGTTCGAGAATCTTCTGAACTGGTTTCTTCATGAGATTTATATTCAAAATTTTGCAATCTTGGTGGCAATGTGTGGCGGAGGATGATATTTACTGTCTCTGATTTGCACACCAAGGAACTTGATGGTTGTTTGGCCAATCTGCATTTTACTTTGTGAGAGCATTATGCCATTATCTTTGACTATCTGGGCAAACTGCTGTAAAAGCTTTAAGTGGGATCATATACAAGAGGAAAACAAAAGAATATCGTCAATATAAATAAGAGCTAGTTGTAGGATTGGCTAAAAAATCTGGATCATCACCTTTTGGAGTAATGAAGGTGCCGTCTTTAATCCAAAAGGTAAAACCGTCCATCGATGATGATAATCAGGAATGCAGAAGGCTGTCTTGTATTTATCTGGATGATTGATTGACAACTGCCAAAATCCTGACTTAAGATCAAACTTGGAGAAGATTTTAGCATTAGTAAAGTTGGCAAAGATAGTATTCTTACGTGGCAAGGGAAACTTCACATCAGCAAGAAACTCATTGAAGGGCATGTAGTCTATAACAAGTCTGGGCTTCTTTCTTTTCCGTTCTGAGTGCCTATTCACATAAAAAGCCTAACAAGCCCAAAAAGAGGTTGTGGGCTCTATAAGGCCTTGGGCTCTTAAGTCTTGAAGTTCTTGGACTGTCATCTTCTTTTCTTTTGGAGTCATACCCAAATAGGTAGCTTTGGTAGGATTAACATCCTTATTCTTCTTGAAAGGGATTTCAATAAAAAACTTCAGATTCTTCCAAAGTGTTAGAGAATGTTTCTTCTCAAACTCTGCCTGAGACTTAGCACAAGATTGTTGTATGAGCATTTGCAAGACTGAGCCATATACGGGGTCGCTTTCTGACTGGATCTGATTTGCAGAAAGGGTTTTTCCTTCACAAGAGTATAAACTTGGAGTTGTTGTCCATGGAAGGAAAAACCGTTGCAGGTAAAGACCTTTGTCAGTCCATTTCTAAACTGGTAGTTTTTTAATAATATCAAACTGAAGAATCATATCTCTGCCATGGTCATAACCATAAATAAAAGTAACAATGTACTTTACTGGAGAGAAATTAATTCTGATAGGCTTACTTATCTTAATGACATAGAAGACTCCGTTGGCTGCTTTGAATCGTTCATTACAAGAATGCCACATTTTTTCTGGGAGGAGTGATGGATTGATAATGGTGTTTGTAGCACCAGTATCAAGAAGAGCAATAACCGGAATCAATTTTGCATACTTATCCAGTAAGATGTTAATCCGTGCTTGTGGAATGATTTGAGCAGCAAAGAGAGATGAATGTAAGGGTGTCATCTGTATAGTGTTAAATAAAAGCTTGATTTGATTCATCTTTAGAGGTAGAGGAATATTATTCAACAGCAAATAATGCAAACGTTTCTTCATTTGTTTCTAAGAAAAGAAACTCTATGTCATCATTAGAAGGGTCTACTCCAGTGATCTGGGAGATGGTGTGAGCTATCTTCTTCTTTGATTTAGTATTTTTCTGGGAGCAGTTTTTTGTGAAGTGACCGCATTATCTACAGATAAAGCACAATTTGAATTTTCTAGTATTCTTCTTATACTGGAAAAATATTTTCTTCTTTCTTCTAAATTTGCGAGGCTTTTCTGGAGAATAGATCTTTCTCCTATGATGCTTCTTTCTTGGAGTGCAATGACAAGCAGACTTGTCTTTGCAATTGATAGATAATTCTGGCTGCTGACAAGCCTTATCAAATAGGCTCTGCGTCTAGTTGAAATCCTTGAAAAATGAATGTGTATTGCATAGCTTTTGAAGAGCAGTCATGAGAACTTGGTGGAGTTTTCCAAATGAGTAATCATTTAGAGGTCTTCTACTTTGTTGGATAATTCTGAGATCTTCTTGGCCAATAGTCTCCGAGATTGAGTTGAGATAGGCCTGTTTTAGATTATTGTCACCCTCATATCTAGTGCAAATAAGATAATACCGTTTCAGCATGTTCTTGAAATGCTTCTCAAGATCTTTTCTATTGTAAGAGCAGCATTTCATCTTGAAAAACTTTTTTCGTGCAATATCAATGAAAGAAGATGGTTCTCCAACAAATTATTGATAGAGCTGGAGAATTAGAACATCAGTCGTTGGGAGTTGAAGCAATTGTTGTTGGCAGTATTGTCCCAAGTATAAATACCATTGCTTCATAATACCAGTCATTCTAGCAATAAAGGCGGCAATGACCTTTGACTCTGTAGCTCCTTCTTTCTGGAGTTGGGTTAGATACCAGGCATGAAAATCTAGAAATTTTGTATGCCATTGACTTGGTGGAATGCCATCAAATGATAATGTAATTGGCAGTGGTGGAGGACTCCAGGATGAGCCAATATTCACAAAAGGAATATCCTCATCTATAGCTATATGAGGTTGTGGTTCAGGTTGTGGTTTTGAAGGTGGTGCTGCTATCAATGGAGGCCGTGGAGCCTGTGGAGGAGGAGCCTGAGGTATAAGGCCAGAGCAAGCATCTGTAGTAATAGATTTACATAGATAAGCCTATTGTTGTTGATGACTCGAAGCACCTTGAGCCATATAAATTTGGAGATCTGAGGAAGAAGATGATGACAAGGATGTATTATCAAAATCTTCTGTGTCATTAGAAGAACTTGTATCCAGATCTTGAATTACAGCAAGAGTGGCCTAAGTATCCTGGACTGTATGAAGCTGTTGATCTATGAGCTGAGTGATTGGGTTGGACTGAATTGTCCATGCTTCATGAGACGGTTGCTGGATCTTCATAGCAGGATTAGAAGTCCATTGCTGCAGTTGCAAATACTCTTGAGTCCTTGGGCCTTTTATTTATTGGTCTTGAGAAGTAATGGGCCAAATGGGCTCAGAATATGTAGTAGTAGCTAGCTCCATGTAAGTGGGCTTTGGTGGTGGCTTAGGCCTGCTTTTGGGATATAAGGCTGGTGGTGTAAAAAACGAGTTATCCATTGGATATGTATACGTTGGGACAGGTGTAGGATAAACCGGTCCATATGTTGGTGCAAATAGATTGGTTGTCAAGAAGGATGGAGCAAATGGATCTCGGATCTTGGGCCTTTGTTGGTCCTGAAGATATTTGAGTTGTTGCTTCAGATGGATTATTTCTCATTCCTGGGTCGAGAAGTTCTCCTGTCTAGAGATTAATCCAAAAATCTCTTGATAGAGATAATTGATCCTTTGCTGGCATTGGGTCAAGGGATCAATGACCATATGGTCAATCTTCTGCTCAAATCTAGCTTGGTTTTGATGCACCATATTTTTCTGATGCACCATATTTTTTGACTGTCAATTCAGGACTTATTCAGCAGCAGAGGTATCCCATTTTCATCCTTCTAAATCAACAGTAGTAGGTTGTTGAACCTTCCAGACATTTTTGGTGGATGTAGTTGGGTCTTCAAACTTAAGAGAAGGAAAATCCTCTTCCTTGATTTTAAACATGTTGACTGCTGTGAGAGTAGGAGAAAGCTGCTTCTTTTTGAGCTGCCTGAGAGCTTTCTTGTAGTAAAGATGTAATTCCATTTTAACTTCCGGAAATGGAGGAGGAAGTTCAAATAGTTTTTTTGATGGAGATGAAGATGGTGGTGATTGATCCTTCTATGAATATAGGACATAATAGTCAAATTTGCCAAAGGTTCTCCTAACAATCCAACGTCAGGATCATCATCTTCATATCTTTGTTGAAGAAGTTTTTGAAATGACTTCTTCTTCATCTTCAACTCCTTCCAAACGTCAAAATGGTTGTTTCGCACTTCCACCCCTTTATAACGGATACAAACAAAAGATGCTACGAGGAGACTTTTTGACTTGTGCACGGTGCTTTTTGTTTTTTTTTTTCTTGATTACTTAACACGCAGTTCTGTTTTCTTTTCCTCCATCACAAAGTGTCGTGTTGCTTAGCTTTTACTTTTAATGAACTTACGAAGAAATTCACCGAATGTCCCGTTCACCCATTGACCTTGACTGATCAGTGTTCTCTTATTTTCACGCTATAAAAATTCTTACTGTATATTATAACTATATTAGGAGGTTTTTACTATTCATTTTTATTAATAAACAATGTTATTTTTGTTTTGCCTTCTCCCAAATGTGATTGACTTGTTTTTCTCTCGTCTTCCATCTTTCTTTTATTATTATTATTATTATTATAAAATGGATTGTCACATGTCATTAAAAGTTGCCATATGGTATTTTCGTTCCAAGATGATATGCTTAAATTTTATGGAAACTTCTGGGCTGAAGAGCATGTGGAAAGTGGGAGAGAAGCAGTACTGCTTTTTCTTTTCTCTTGCAGCTTTATATTTGAATGCATTGCCTTTTGATTGGCAAGGATGTTACGAAGAAATTTACCATTGTCTTTGAATGATGACGTTTTTGCTGCTTGGCTTCACTTTCGGGTTTCCTCACTTCGGTTTTTTTTTTTTGCTAACTTTTATTATTTTTGTTAACATTAAGGATATATCATAGCATATTACACAAGTTTTTATCAAGTATCTATAAAGTGTAGAAGAAAAAAATTCATCATTCCTTAATAAATGAATTGAGAAACAGAATAGAGCTCCCCTAAGAGGGTCCGTCTCAATCTAGATTAGATGATCACTAATAATTATGAAAAGAAGGATGCACTATATGCCTAATAATAACTCAAATAGTACTTTTAAGAAAAAATAAAACTTTTATTATTGTTTAACTTTCCCAAAATAAAAAATAAAATAAATAAATATTAGACACTTTTGAAAAAATATTTTAAAATTAATTGAAGTTTTTAAAATATAAAGCTTGTATCATCACCCCCAAAAAATGCGAAATTTAGGTGAATAATTATTAAACATATAAATAAATGATTTTAATATATTACTTCATTTGTCTCATATTCTTTCTATTATTTATTATTTTGGGTTGTTTCAAATTTTTTCAGTATTTAATATTTAATAAATTACTTTAGCATATTACCTTTTAAACCATTATTTTAATATTTATTTTTTATATTTCTTAATTTATGTTTAAAAAGTGATTAAAAAAAATAAAAATAATAAAATTCTTTTTTATCTTTCATAATCATTATGTCAAACCAAAATATTTTAAAGAGGCTGATCCTGATATGCGCCCGATGCATATTTACCACTTAGAGAGTCCATAGGTTTCCTTTAAGTTTAGATAGAGACAAAAATGAAAAAGCAAGACACAGATAAGGGAAGAATCTATTCGGATAATAATTAGCGCAGGTCACCCTGGATTAATTCTAGGTGAGAGTTTCAATTTTTCTTGGTTTTACAAAGAAAGACCTAAGGTTTTTAAAACAGCAGTTTTAGCATGAAGACAATAATCCTTTAAATGACTCTAATACCATAAGGTACTTCAAAACACTTTTAAAATGCAATATTTAACATGAATGCAAACACAGATTATGAATAAACATATAGACTGAAAATTTGCACACATAATTTATTAACTTGAAATAAAACTTACAAACAACTAGTGAAAATTAGTTTACCACAAAATAACGAAGAACAGTGGGATGATTACAAACTTAAATTGGTGAAGGAGGAGACTGAGCTTCAACAAGAGCAACACCACTCTGGTAAAAGTATGAGCACACGACTTAAGTACTAAGCAATAAAATACAAACTCTGGTGGAAAAAAAGGCGTCCAACACATGGACTAAGAAAGGGATAGAAATTTTTCGGATGCTTTCATACTAGAGGAAGACCTCCTTAAATAGGCAGAATTTCTGAGCCTTGGAGATAAGGCTATCAACTCTTCTCCAATCAGGAAGCAAGGAATTTGAGACCACTCAAATTAGTGGCCGGATGGTGCTCCATTATTTCAATTGCTAGAGGCAATCACTCTAGGCAGCTGGCAGACTGCTAGCTGTTTTCTTTCTTTGTCGGTTTCTGCCGACACTTTCTTAAAAATTGCAGAAATCAAGGCATTTGTTAGAGATGCCTTTATTGGGTCCTTGCTGAGTTATTTTTGTCAGATGAGGATCCAATGCTTTCTTGTCCTTTCTAAACCAATTGCTTTTAGACAGACTTCAGGATTTGACTATTCCTGAATTGTCCTCCTTGATAAAATTGATTAAGCATAACATCTAGAAAGTCCTCATCAGGGTTTTTTGCCTCATCAATTATATCAATTTTATCAAATCTAATATTCTGGGATAAATATTGGTCAAAGATACATTTATCCCCCCATTTTGTTTCCCAAATTCGTTCTGGGCAAGGAGTCAAGGAGTAAAGTGGGTATCATAATCCACTTCTTGTTTTTCATAATGCCATTGTAGGATCCAAGAAATATGGTTCATGACTACAAAAGAAAAAAAATCTGGGAATGACACCTTTTGATTTTTCTCGAGGAATTGTTCTTGGAATATGCAGAATCCTTTAAAAGACTTCATTACTTGTTCTGGGAAAGAGTCTCTGAACAATCCCTTTCCAAAGTACCAGTTATAAAACCAATTTGGGAATTTTCTTTGCTTGGTCTTGAATAAAACCTTCCATAAATGTTGATGGTCTCTATTTTGAATATGGAAAACTTCATCCCAAGCCTTGATATAGTCCCAATATGAGAATAACATATTCTCATATTTTCCTCTGGTTAAAATTCTCATTCTTCTAGATTGAACTCTCCATTCTTCAAATATCCAAACTTTTAATATTTTAAATGAGAAAATTCCTAATTCTAAAATATATTTTTCTAAAGGTTCTTCATCCCCACTTTTAGGATTAATGGTGATCTTAGTTATTTTGGGTTTATGTTCAATCTTAACAAAACCAGTTTCTTGTAATATTAATTCAAAAAACTGAGGCTTCTTGAGCGGCTGGAATTGCCACTGAGGAATTTGATGGTCAGACCAATATTTTTCTGCCAATTCTATAACAGAAAGATGTTTAAAATCCTTGTCTTCTGGGGAAATTAAGCATTTCCTTTCTATTTCTTGAAATACAGTTGGTATGCCCAAATTGTGCATGGAAATTTCTTGAGGCTTTGAAGGCCTTGAAGAAATGCTCTTCTGCTTTAATTCTTGAAATTTTTTTTGGGAATTCCTGTATGTTCTTCTTTATTGGGAAGGCAATGGTTTATTATTACCAAACCAAGGTTCTCCCTCAAATTTTATCTTTTTCTGATTTAATTCTTGGGAGGAATTTCCTCTTTCTTTAGGATTTTCTAGTTGGAAATAATTCTGAGCTAAAAGAGCTCTGGTCAATTTTGTGTTCATTTCCAGACAGTTTTCTATTTCCATCATATCTTCCTTGGATTATTGACAGAGAATAGCTTTGTTTTTTTTATTCAAATTCTTTGTCATCTTCTCTCGCCTGCAAAAATTCTTTAGTCAAGAAATCAGGTAGAGAATTGGTTTCTCCAGCAATATATTCAATATCAAAATTGAAAGTATATAAAATGGCTTGCCAACAAGCAAAAATTTACTTAGAGGCTAAATTCTTAACATCCTTAAGTAAAACATTTTTAGCTGCTTTACAATTAACTCTAATTAAGAATTTCTTGTTAAGAAAATCTTCCTGAAATTTTGTGACACAAAGCACAATTGCTAAAATTTCTTTTTTAATAGTGGCATAATTATTTTGAGATTGATTCCAAACTCCTGAAGTAAATCTTACCAATTGTTCTTTATTATCAATTTTCTGTTTTAATATTCCATCATATCCGATGTCACTAGCATTTGTTTCAACAATTTTGAAAGCTTCTGGATTATAAATATTAATACAAGGAATTTCTTTTATTCTTCTTTTAACTATCTGAACAGCTTTAGTTTGTTTTAAGCTCGAATCAAGAAGATTCTTCTTTAGTCTATCAAACAGAGGTTTAAAATCCTTGGCAAGATTTTTATAAAAATCTACAATGTAATTTAGACTTCCTAAAAATCTTTGTAACTGTTTTTTTGTCCTTAATTTCAGTAGAAAATTTATCAGCAAAACTTATTGATCTATTAATAGCCTTAATTGTTCCTTTATGAATTATATGGCCCAAAAATCTAATTTTGGTTTGGAGTAATTCCATCTTTTTTGCTGATACTACCAATCCTACATCTTCTACTATTTTTACAAATTTGTTTAAGTGCTTCCAATGTTGATCAATTGATTGAGAAAACACAAGCACATCATCAATGTAAACAATAGTAAAAGAATTATAAGGATTAAAAATTTCATTCATAATTTTCTGAAATTCTGATGGGGCATTCTTCAACCTTAATGGCATGACATTCCACTCATAGTGCCCAAATGGGACATTAAAACCTGTTTTATATTTATCTTCTTTGGTAATTTGGATTTGCCAGTATCCTAACTTGATATCAAATTTTGAGAATATCACAGCATTATGAAGTCTAGATAATAGATCTTTCTTGTTGGGTATTGGATGTGTAATTCATCTAAGAATTTTATTTAGGGGTTTATAGTTGATAACCAATCTAGGTACCCCTTTTTCAATTTTTGAATTCTTAGTCACATAAAAAGTAGAACAGCTCCATGTTGCATAAATTCAAAGGTCTGTAGACCAAGTCAAAGTTGCTAGTTAAGTTTGTTTCCACCAAATAATGTTAGCTAATTTTTAGGAGGAAAATTAGTTCAATTGCAATTTGTATTTATCATAAATTTCCTAGTTTCATGCTCCCAACCGTTAGTTGATAGCTCTATTTAAAGAGTACTACTTTGTTCACAAAAGATAAAATGCAAGAAAGTGTTACCTCCCCTGCGAACTTTGTTCTTCTTCTTGCTGTGACTGTTTAAAAGTGGTATCAAAGCCATGGTGACACTTGAGATAAGATTGGTACAGCAGTACCTTCTTTGCTTTTGCAGCGACAAACGATGACAATTGAGAGTTTTGTGCAAGCAGCCACCCACGCTTTGATGGTCACTATGACCATTGGAGTATGCTGGCGGAGAATTTTCTACGATCAAAGGAGTATTGGCAATCATTGAATTTGGAATTCAAGAACCACCAGAAGGTGTAATTCTGATAGAACTTGAGAAAGCAGCCCTTGAAGCCAGAAGGCTGAAGGATCTGAAGGCAAAAAACTATCTATTTCAAGCTATTGATCGTCCAATCCTGGAAACCATTCTCTGCAAAGAAACTTCCAAGGATATTTAGGATTCTATGAAGAAAAAATATCAACGCTCTACCAGAGTAAAGTGTGCACAGCTGCATGCCCTGAGAAGAGATTTTGAGACACTGAAAATGAAGGATGGAGAATCTATCACTAGCTATTGAGCTAGAACAATGGAAGTAAGCAACAAAATGCGCTGCCATGGTGAGAAGATGGATGATGTTACTATCGTGGAGAAGATCTTGCGTTCCCTGACACCAAAGTTCGATTATGTTGTCTGCTCAATTGAGGAGTCAAAAGACATAAATGGACTTTCTCTTAATGAATTGCAAAGCTCCTTATTAGTCCATGAGCAGAAGATGAATAGAAGTTTAACAGTAGAGGAGCAAGCATTAAAAGCTTCTACCAATACCCGTTCCAACAACTCTAGAGGAAGAGGTAGAGGTCGAGGTCGAGGTCAAGGAAGGGGAGATCGAAGAAACAGAAACGACAACAGGAATTTTAAGGATGACCAAGGCAAAGGCAGGGGATGGGATTTTGACAAATCCAAGGTTGAGTGCTTTAGATGCCATAAATTTGGTCAATATCAATTTGAATGTTACACCAAGTTGCCTAATCACAAAGCAAAAGAAGACAACTCAAATTTTTTCGAAAAGCTGGAAACAGAAACTTTGTTGATGGCTGTTCAAGAAGAAAAAGAGCCTGAGTCAGATGTTTGGTACGTGGACACAGGCTGTAGCAACCACATGAGTGGAAGTAAGTCTTCTTTTTCTTATCTAAATGAAAACTTCCACTCTACTGTGAGTTTTGGTGATTGCTTTACTATGAAAGTGATGGGAAAAGGAAAAGATGATATTAAGATAAGAACCAAGAATGGTTTTGTGGAAACAATCTCTAATGTGTTATATGTTCCTAACTTGAAAAGTAACCTACTAAGTGTTGGCCAGTTACAAGAGAAAGGGTACGTTATCACTATTATGAATGGTACTTGTGAAATTTATGATTATGTTCGAGGTGCTATTGCAGTTGTTAAGATGAGTTCAAACAGATTGTTTCCATTAAAGATTGAAAGTATTCAATCCTGGTTGTTGGCTGCAACAAAAGATCCTTCATGGTTATGGCATTTACGATATGGTCACTTGAGCTTTGGTGGACTGAAGACCCTCTAACAGGAAAACATGGTGACAGGCCTCCTTCAAATCACTACCCCTTCCCAAGTCTGTGAAGAATGTGTTGTTAGGAAACAACCTCATTCTCAATTTCCAAAAGGGAAGTCATGGAGAGCAAAGAATGTGTTGGAGCTAGTGCATTCAGACATTTGTGGACCATTAAATCCAGCTTCTAATAGAGGTAAACGATACTTAATTACCTTCATTGATGATTTTTCCATAAAAACTTGGGTTTATTTTTTACAAGAAAAATCAGAAGCTCTCACTACATTTAAAAACTTTAAAGCCTATGTGGAGACTGAAGCAGGACAAACTATTAAGACCCTTAGAACAGATCGTGGTGACGAATGTTGCTTAAAAGAATTTGAAGTTTTCTATGCAGATTGTGGCATTCGGAGAGAGCTTACAGCTGCATATACACCACAACAAAATGGTATATCAGAGAGGAAAAATAGAACCATTCTGAACATGGTACGAAGCTTGTTGGCAAAAGGAAGAACTCCAAAGACTTTTTGGCCGGAAGCAGTAAATTGGAGAGTTCATGTTTTGAATAGAAGTCCAACCTTCTCTGTCCAAAATATGACACCAGAAGAGGCTTAGAGTGGAAGAAGACCAACTGTAGACTATTTCAGAATTTTTGGCTGCATTGCATATGCACACATTTCGGATGAGAAAAGGAAGAAACTTGATGACGAGGTTGAAAAATGTGTCTTTCTTGGTGTAAGTGAAGCATCTAAAGCATATAAATTATTTAATCCATTAACAAAGAAGATTGTGACTAGCAGGGATGTTGTTTTTTATGAAGAAAACATTTGGGATTGGGATAGGCAGCAGCCTACCCATGTTCTTTCTGATAATTTTGATGAACAGGAACAAATTTCAGAAACTTGCATACTTGAGAATTTAACTCCAGCAGCTGCTGAAACTTCACCAAGAGCATCTATAGCCAATGAAATTGAAGCCCAATCTCTTCGCCGTGTTAGAAGAAGGCTTGGTTGGATGAATGATTATGAGGTAACAGGAATTAAGGATCCAGTTACACACTTTGCTTTATTTTCAGACTGTGACCCTACAACTTTTGAAAGTGCTGTCAAAGAAGAAAAATGGCGACAGGCGATGGATGATGAATTTGATGCCATTGAAAGAAATGATACTTGGGAGCTATCTGATCTTCCAAATGGACAGAAAACCATTAGTGTAAAGTGGGTCTTCAAAACAAAGCTTAAAGAAAATGGTGAAGTTGACAAGTACAAAGCACACTTAGTGGCCAAGGGATACAAGCAACAGTACGGGATCGACTATACTGAAGTTTTTTCTCTAGTTGTAAGACATGACACAATCAAGTTGGTGGTTGCATTGGCAGCACAAAATTCCTGGCCTATTTTCCAACTAGATGTCAAATCGGCATTCTTACATGGGTACTTAGAAGAACAGGTATTTATTGAACAACCCCCTGGTTACGTCAAAATTGGAAAAGAATATAAAGTTTACAAATTAAAAATGCACTTTATGGACTAAAACAAGCCCTAAGGGCTTGGTATAGTTTCATTCAAGCTTATTTTCTCAAAGATGGTTTTCTGAAATGTCCATATGAGCAAACATTATTTGTTAAAATTGGAAATAGAGGGAAGATGCTCATTGTCTGCTTGTATGTTGACGATCTTATATTTACTGGAAATTGTGAAGCTATGTTTGTAGAATTCAAGAAGTCTATGATGAATGAATTTGAAATGTCAAACCTTGGTTTGATGCATTATTTTCTTGGCATAGAAGTGAGGCAATCAAGTGATATGATCTTTATGTCTCAAAAGAAATATGTGGGAAAAATTCTGGACAGGTTTCAAATGAAGGAGTGTAATCCTGTAAACACTCCAGTAGAGTTTGGTTTGAAACTACACAAAGACCATGAAGGGGAGAAAATTGACAGCACACTCTACAAGCAAATTGTGGGCAGTTTGATGTATCGAACAGTAACAAGACCAGATATAATTTATTCTATGATTTTAATCAGTAGATATATGGAGAATCCTACAGAAATGCATTTGTTAGCAGCCAAGAGAATCCTTCGTTACTTGCAAGGAACTAGAGACCTTGGGCTACTTTACAAGAAGGGTGAAAAGTCTGATTTGCTTGGGTTTACTGATAGTGATTATGTAGGTGATCAAGGTGACAGGAAAAGCACATCTGGTTATGTTTTTATGTTTGGGACAGGAGCTATCTTATGGTCATCCAAGAAGCAGCCAATTGTCACATTGTCAAGTACAGAAGCCGAATTTGTTGCTGCAACAACTTGTGCTTGTCAAGCTATTTGGTTACGAAGAATTCTTGAGGTGCTAGAACTTAAACAACCAGGAGCTACTACATTTTTTTGTGACAACAACTCAACAATCAAACTTTCAAAAAATCTAGTGTTACATGGAAGAAGCAAACACATTGATGTGAAGTTTTATTTCTTGAGAGAGCTTAGCAAAGATGGAACAATTGATTTAAGATATTGCAAGAGTGAAGAACAGGTTGTTGATATATTCACCAAATCTCTCAAGTTTCCTACGTTGCAAAAGCTCAGAAAGTTGTTGGGAGTTTGCGCATTGGCTGCTGACTATTAAACTTAAACTTGCAATATTTTTAGTTTAAGGGAGGGAATGTTGCATAAATTCAAAGGTCTGTAGACCAAGTAAAAGTTGCTAGTTAAGTTTGTTTCTACCAGATAATGTTAGCTAGTTTTTAGGAGGAAAATTAGTTCAGTTGCTATTTGTATTTATCTTAAATTTCCTAGTTTCATGATCCCAACCATTAGTTGATAACTCTATTTAAAGAGTACTACTTTGTTCACAAAAGATGAAATGCAAAAAAGTGTTACCTCCCTTGCGAACTTTGTTCTTCTTCTTGCTATGACTTTGACACTCCATGATGAATAACTATTCCTAATCAATTTCTTATCCAACAAATCCTGAATTTCTTTTCTACAATGGGTCATTAATTCTTCATTTATTTAGATCACTCTAGACCTTGTAGGAATGTTTTTCTCATTAAAGTCTGGTTCATAAGGAAGACTTACAATGTGTTTCTTTCTTTGCCAAAAAGCATTTGGAATATTTGCACAGACTTTGTTGGCTAGGACCTCCTTAAAGTAGTCTATTATTTGTTTTAATTCTTCATCTTCTAATTTTTCTTCGACACTCTTATGTTTTACTTCTTCTTGTAAACACATAGCAACATTTTGTTTTCTTCCTAAATCTATACTGAGTTATTCTAGTAATGATCCTTTAGGTGGTTCAGCAAACTTAAAAGTGATTTTCTTTCCAAATTTCTGAGTAGAAATTCCATTCATACTTACTTTAAAGGGCATGATTATAGCCAAAAATGGAGTTCCCAGAATTATTTCTTGGTTCATGATGAATATTCATAAGTGTATAGCTCTTAAGGCTTTAAATCATTACTATACACTTTGAGTATAATTAATTTCTCTAATTTGAGCAATTATTCCACCAGATAACTATTCACGCATATTTACTGTTCATATCAAGGTTTTAAATATCGTACCGGAAGCTGTATCATTTTTTTAATGGTACGGTACGGTCTCGGGTACCGGGATCTCTTGGTGGTATGTCTTGGATGTATCGGTCTATAATAAATTTTATACATACATACATACACACACACACATATATATATATATATACAAAGTGATTATTGGTTATGCATATACAAAAAATTTTTGAAGAAAATGGCTAATTCTAACTTTTTTTATAAATTTTTTTAGGGCCATATCAAATTGACCAAAACAATGGCCGCATAACTAAAACAGAGCTAGTTTAACTTTTCACCCACAAAGTCACAATTCACGGCAATAACATTTCAACCAGTTAAATACAAATCAATTACGTTAAACAAACCTTCAATCAAAAAAGTTGAGGAGCAAACGTAAAATGAAAAAAAAAAACAATAAAACAAACCTTTAGTTGAAGAGCCCTTTTGCAACAGTAGAGTGGAACTGCTGGTGGATGGTAAAGGATGTGGTGGCGGCGCTGCACAAATGGGGATGATGTGGTGGCAGAGCCGGACAAATTGGAAGTGCTCACTGCTCGCTGTTCAATCCCCCTCTCGTTTCTCCTAAACTGAAATCGTAGAATCGGCAGATGCAGGTGGAGTGGAGGTAGTGGTGGATGGGTGGAGGCTGTGGTGGTGGAGCAAAATAGATGAGGAGGAGGAGCTCTCTCTGGCAGATGCAAACGCTACTCTGCTGCCTCTTGTAAGCTGAAATTGAAAACGGCAAAACGTAAATTATTTGGGAATTTAGGTTTCTTAGGTTTTTATTTATTTATTTATTTATTTACTTTTCTTAAGGCCTGTACCACATGAAAACCAGAACAACCGAATCACTAGTACACCGAGTTGCCCGATATAGACCGGTATTCAATCCAAGACGTTTCCAAGCCATACTGTTCCGTTTTCTCTCCAGTACTAGTACGTACTGGTGGTGATGGCTAGTACGGTGCGGAATTAAAAACCATGGTCCATATACATATTTACTGTTCATAAGCAAAGTTACTGTTCATACAACAGCTACTATTCATATGCATATTACTATTCATCCATATTTAAAAAATATATTAAATAATTATTTTTTTATATAGGTCTATAAAATTGTCACTTGGCGATTCTTCACGAGAAAAATCATATCTAGAGCTGTAGATGTCAGAATTGATTGATTCAAAATTCATCTGAAGGTCAACATATAGATCATTAACTCTTCTTCATATGCCAAAAGGAAGTTTGATCATTTTCATTGGCAAATTCTAATTATAAATGAGACCATCTGTTCTGCCGCATGCTGAAGAGCAATTTTGGTAGAAAAATCATAACTTGAGCTACAGATGTCAATTTTGAATGATCAAGCTATAGTTTTGAAGCTAAATAAGAGATCTACAAATCTCATGCTTTAAGGAAGAGCTAAATCGATGAGTATGGTGGTAGAAAAATTAAAAGAAGTTTCAGCCCGTCTTTGTTGATTTATATTTATCTACCATTTACTATTCTAGCCTACCATTTACTATTTCACCCACCCCAAGACTCTATAAATAGGCAACTTGGGGGGAGAATGAATAGAGGTTATTTCATAGGCCATTTTGACGTTTTTGTATCAAAGTTAGCTTTTCTGCTTTGGTTTTGTTCTTGTTTTCAATCCCGAAGCTCTGTTCAATATGTTTTACTTTGATTTTTCAATCTATGTTTATTTCATCTTTATACATGTTGTTTAGTCTCATCATGACTAACTAATCATCCTTTTGTTAAGGTGAAAGGATAAAGCTTTTGTTATAAAGGTTATGGCTGATTTAAACAGATTTCAAAGTTAACAGTATTTACTTTCTTAATCGATTTAACCACCCTCCTTGTTAAGTGGGAGTCTTGATTCATCATAGGCAATCATTAGCACAAAAACTGCTTGATTCCCTTTATAGAACATGGCTAAGCCGGCTATATTAGAATCTTGAATTATTGTGGTCAAAGGTTGGCATGATGGATACTTGAACTCATTTACAAGTGTTAGCGTTATAAGATCAATGAAAGTTAAGGCTAACTCATGCTTAACAATTCTGGAATTTGATTACTAAATTCCCCAATTAGGACCTCCTTTATGTGTGGATCCCAGTTGATTGGCAAGATGAGCTAAAATTAATTATAACCGATGTACTAAAAGTGGATCTCCTAACCTTAGCTAGTTTCCTGAAATTATATTTTTAAACAAAATTGTTCACATCTTTTTGCCAAATCTTTCTTTACTTTTGTAATTTGTATTTCCTAATTTACTTCCCTGTAATTTGACACTCAGGCGCTCGAGATTTTATTACTTGTGACAATCTACACTTGGGTTACAACTGCTAAAGTGCAGCAAGTTTTTGGCACCATTGCCGAGAAAATAAAATTAGAATACGAGTTCATTTACTTTTCATTTTGTTCTTCTTTATTTTTTTTTTTTGTTCATCATATGGAAGGCTAAGCCTCGTATCTCTTTTTGGTTCATTTTATGGAAGGTTAAACCTTATACATCTTATTTTCTGTTAATCTAGTTTTCTTTTTATTATTTTTTTTAATTGTCGTTAAATAGAAGACTAAGCCTTCTAAATCATCTGTTCATAAAAGGGAAGGCTGAGCCTCTTATCTCTTTTTGTTATTCATATTAATTTTTCTTGTTGTTATTTTGTTTATGTATGAAAGCTTAGTCACGTACATTAATGACCAAGAAGATAACCATTCTCTTCATAATAACCAAGATCGGCCTATTACTCTAAGAGAACACATGAATCCTATAAAAAATAGCACTCCATCATGTTTAATCTTTCCTCCTGATGCATGTCACTCCAACTTCAAGCTAGGTTTTATTCAGCTTTTACCAACTTTTCATGGCTTTGATTTTAAAAATCCATACTTGCATTTGAGGGAATTTAAGGAAGTTTGTCACACATATAATAACCTAAATTATAGCATGAACACCATCAGGCTTAAGCTTTTTCCTTTTTCTTTAAAAGATAAAGCTGAAACATGGCTACAGAATCTTAGGTTAGGCTCTGTTAATTCATGGGAAAAATTCCAACAACAATTTTTTTAAAACAATTGTTCTTGCCCACAGAACAAATTCTTTCAAAAGGCAAATCACCACTTTCACACAAAAACCAAGAGAAACTTTTTACCAATGTTGGAATAGATACAAAGATTTACTTAATACATGCCCACATGATGGTTTTGAAATAGGGAGAATAGTCTCACATTTTTATGAAGGTTTGACACCCAGGGAATGGAAAATGGTGGAGTTGATGTGCAATGGAACATTTGAGGATAAAGATCTTGATGATGCAATGAATTACTTAGACTTGCTAGCAGAGAATGCACAGAATTAGGACACCACTGGTACTTATGAGGCCCCAAGTAAGACTCAATCCTTTGCATATAGTGGAAGTATATACCATCTTAAGGAAGATAATGACCTCCAAGCAAAATTTGCATCTCTAGCTAGAAAGGTTGAGGCTTTAGAAATGAAGAAAGTTGATCAATTAAAATCTCTTGAAGAAGTTGTTTGTCACATTTATGAGACCAATGGCTATTTCATTAGCAATTACCCAACCTTGCGTTCTTTCAAAGAATGCCTCCATGAACAAGTCAATGTTTTGAACAACTTCAAGAGGCCAACCCAAAATCCATGCTCACAAACTTACAATCCTGGTTGGAGGAATCATCCAAACTTTAGTTGGAGAAGTGATAATCATGCTCAACCATCACAACCACCTTTGCACACCCAACAGAATTTTCAACAATCTCAAGAGTATGCATCATCTACAACTCCTTTTAGGAAAAATCTTAAAGAAACATTGCATTCATTCATTGAGAAGCAAGTGTCCATCAATGCTCAAACAAATCAAACCATAATTGATATGAAAGATACTCTTGCAAAATTTGCATTTACACTCAACATGTAGGAGAAATGACAATTTCCTTCTCGAATCCCAAAGGTTAAACCATGGATCAAGTGAAATCAATCATTATACTCTGTAGTGGTAAGGTTATTGAAAAATCCATTCCTGATCGTTGTGAAGGAGACGATGAGTTAACTTCTAAGAGTAAAAAAGAAGTTGAACCTATACCATGCGAAGAACAAATTGAATCTCCACCGGCACCTCCATTTCCTCAGGCATTAACTGTTCTAAAAAGGTAAATTAGAATCCTGAAATTCTTAATATTTTCAAGCAGGTAAAGATCAACATCCCTTTGTTGGATGCGATTAAACAGATACATTCTTATGCCAAATTTTTGAAGGATTTGTGCACTGTTAAAAGAAAACTAAATGTGAAAAAGAAAGCCTTCTTGGCTGAACAGGTACGTTCTGTTACTCAAAATAATACTGTTTTAAAGAACAATGATCCTGGTTGTCCAACAATTTCATGTTTCATTGGAGAACAAAAAATTGAGCAAACATTACTTGATCTTGGGGCTATTGTAAACTTACTTTGCTTCCATATTCAGTTTACCAAAAACTAAATTTGGGTGAGTTAAAACTAATCGAGGTAATTCTTTTGCTTGCTAATAGATCAGTGAAAGTGCCCAAAGAAGTTGTTGAAGATGTGTTAGTCTATATTGATAAATTTATATATTCTGTGGATTTTATTATTTTGGACATACCACTAGTGGAAATTAAGAATTAAGTACCCGTTATTTTGGGACATCCATTTTTAGCAACCTCTAACGCTTTGATTAATTCAGGAATGGACTGATGAAGCTATCATTTGGGAATATGACATTGGAGCTAAATGTTTTCAACTTGTTTAAACAACCACCTGAAAAGGAAGATGAAAGTGAGGAAGTTTGCATCATCGATGCTATTGTGGAAAACTATATCCATGAAGGGAGTATCTCTGATCCTTTAGAAAATTGTCTGGTTAATTCATTTGAATTGGCTATGCAAATGGATCAAGATACTTCTAACATATGTGCATTACTTGATTCTTCACAGGTAAAAGGAAATACGAGTTGGAAACCAAAAGTTGAGGAGTTGGGAAAACCCAAAGTTGAAAAGTAAGAAAAAATACCCACACCAGAGTTGAAGCCATTGCCCAAAGCATTAAAGTATGCATTCCTTAGAGAAAATTCTTCTTATCTAGTGCTAATTTCAGCTACTCTCACATTCGAACAAGAAGGTAAGTTGATTGAGTTACTTAAGAGACATAAAAGTGCAATTGGATGGACATTAAAAGACATAAAGGGCATTAATCCTTTAATCTGTACACATAGAATAAACTTGGAAGATAATGCTAAATCTTGTCAATAACCTCAAAGAAGACTTAATCCACACATAAAAGAGGTAGTAAAATTTGAAGTTCTTAAATTACTTGATGTTGGAATTATTTACCCTATCTTTGACAGCAAATGGGTTAGTCCAACCCAAGTTGTTCCAAAAAAGTCTGGCATTGCAGTGGTAATAAATGAGAAAGGTGAGTCTTTACCAACTCGAATCACATCTAGTTGGAGGATGTGCATTCACTATAGGAAATTAAATCTTGCCACCAGAAAAGATCATTTTCCATTACCTTTCTTGAAAACCAAATTTTAGAAAAAGTAGTAGGACATCCTTTTTACTGCTTTCTTGATGGCTATTCAAGTTATTATCAAATTCCAGTAGCTCTTGAGGACCAAGAAAAGATCACATTCACATGTCCTTTTGGAACTTTTGCATTTAGACGCATGCCTTTTGGACTATGCAATGCCCCAGTAACATTTCAAAGATGTATGCTGAGTATTTTCAGTGACAGGATTGAAAAATATCTTAAAGTTTTCATGGATGACTCAACCGTTTATGGAAATTCTTTTGATAATTGTCTTGAAAACTTGGAAAAGGCTTTAAAAATATGTGAAGAACAAGGCTTGGTACTAAACTGGAAAAAATGTCATTATATGGTCACTTTTGGAATTATTTTGAGTCATGTTGTATCTTCGAAAGGAATTGAAGTTGATAAAGCAAAGGTAGAGCTCATCGCTCAGTTACCTCCACCCAAAACAATTAGGGAAATTTGCTCATTTTTTGGACATATAGGATTTTATCGAAGGTTTATTAAAGGATTCAGTAAAATATCTAGACCCCTTTGTAACCTCCTTGTAAAAGATATTTCATTTGAATGGACTCAAAAATGTCAAAATTCTTTTGATAAGTTAATTGGCCTTCTAACATCTTCTCTAATCATGCAACCCCTAGATTGGTCATTATCTTTTGAAGTAATGTGTGATGCTAGTGATTATGTAGTTGGTGCTATTCTAGGACAAAAAAAGGAAGGTAAACCATATGTAATTTATTATGCAAGTAGAATTTTGAATAGTGCATAAGTGAACTACACTACGACTAAGAAAGAACTACTTGCAGTAATATTTACGTTGGATAAATTTTGCTCTTATTTAACTGGTTTAACAACCATTATTTACACTGTCCATTCTGCTATCAGGTACCTAATGTCAAAGTAAGATACTAAACCAAGATTGATATGTTAGATCCTATTACTTCAAGAATTCAACATTGTGATCAAGGATAAGAAAGGCACCGAAAATGTTGACGCTGACCATTTGTCAAAGCTGACAACAGATTCATCAATGGAGGCTACACCCATAAATGATTATTTTTCTGATGATTTTTATTCTCTATCACTACACTACCTTGGTTTGCTAACATCATCAATTTTTTGGTGACAGGACGGATGCCAGTTCAATAGAGTGCCCAAGAAAAGAAGAAATTTCTACATGAGGTGAAAAACACAATACATAAAAATGCAAATTTATATCCTTTATTTCCTTGTCCTACATTGGATTGGAGCTGCCCACTCAAACATCCTTCTCACAACATTAAAATCTCCAAGGATGAGCCACAACCGCAACATGTTCTAACTTCTCAGCTCAGACCATAGGACTTTTCTGCCATATTCAGAGTTAAATGCATAGATAAATTTTACTTCAACTTCGTAACCAGAAGTAACTTGCATCCTTACTGACACATGCTGGGTAGAGGTAGCCATCACTTGAAACTTCAATGAACTTCTCCAAAAGATGATAATGCGGCCATTAGTATGATTCATATGTTGGACATGAAGTCCCATTCCCTTCCCCAGTTTCTCAATAACTCAATAGGTTTTTACTTTTTTTAATCGATTTTCTAAAATACCAAAGACATGTATTTTATTTACAATTGCAAAATTCATAATTTTTATAGCTTTTTAGGCTTGTTACAACCTCTAACATTCTAGGCTGCAATGATCATTTATATCATGGAGTTCCTTCATTATCAACCCTGTTCTTTTTAGTTAGAATTGTTTTCATAAGTTGACCATTCTAGAATTTACCCTTTTGCATTTCTATGTTTTGGTCATTGGCTCCAGCTTCTGCTATCTTTATGTCAAATTTTTTCCCCAAAGATCAAAATCAAATAAACAAATTAACCATGACCTTTTTAACTCCAAATGTCCCCACAACTAGCATAGGAGTTTTAACCATATTGTTTTGTGTATGGTCCTTTTCCATATCGGGACCCATATGTTACTTCTAAGGCACATTCATATTCAAGTTCTCATTATGCACACTAATCCCTTATGAATTCTTCTGTTTATGGTTGTTTTCCCTGTTTTAAGTAGTTCATTTGCAATATTCCTTCTATAGTTATCCAAATTATAACCAACCATGCAACATCATATGCAAAATTTAGAAAGTTTCTCATATCCCACAAAAGCTTGCATAATGGAACCATTTGGTTGTGTAATCTCCATTTCTTTAATCAGAGGCTTTGCAAGATCGACCACAACTAGTACCTTAGCATATGCAATATAGTCCTATGTAGAAGTTAGTTTATTAGTTACCACAAGCCTTCCTAATTTGAAACCAAGATCATATAGTGTCGTTTCCAGTCCAAGGAAAAAGTCGAGCATCGAAGCGATGAATAATAAATCAACTCTTAATGTAAAGAACTATTTGTTCTAAAATTCACACTCCCATCCAAGAGTGCATCAATGACCTTAACAGTGACTTGTTGATTTGTTTACTACATGGTGGCCTGGAAGACAAAGTTGAAGCCGCATTGGCTAAGGAAGCAAACGGTGTAGAATGAGGTAGTGGCATAGTGGAAAGTGGAGTAGAAAAGTTGATACCACTTGCACCAAATTATGGTCCATAATTTGGTGCCAGTGGAAAAGTATGGCCACGATGAATTTTACGAAGGCTAAGGAACAGAACAGAGAGTGAACAATTATGAGGGTTGGGCGGAGAGGGATCTTATATTGCTCCTAGATCACAGTCACAGTCTGTTCCTCCCCCTCATTATGGTATGACGGGTTCACAGTCGGCATAGCCTCCTTCACCGTCATACCCATGGGCGACTGGATCTCATCAACAGACAACTTAGACGACGTCAGCGCCAGTATTTTATCACCATCCTTCTTCCTTGACTCAGCCGGGCATAATGATGGCAGGTTCTTAGCACTAAGCCCCCATATCCTTTCATCCCCGGCCATTCTCGGTTTGAGTGGGTCCATGCCGGTACCATACTTAAACAGCAGCAGTCAGATTATTCAGCAAAGGTATTTGCCTGGCTTAACGTTGCCGACCCGTCCCAGATCAAGGCTCATGTACCCGGGACACAAGACATCTCAGGCAACCGTTAGGCGATGACTACACATGATTAGACTCAGGAGGATGCTACTGGTGACCATCCCCCCAGCACTATCTACGACTATCAATTTCTCTAGTTTATTATTTTAATTGTTGGACAAATTTTTATTTTTATTTTAGCCTCAGTTGGGTCTAAGATTCATTCCTAGGATAAGAATGATGCATTATTTAAGAGGTGGTTAAGTATTGTGGTTAAGGTAGAGCTAAGTAGAGTGGCTAAGGGCTAAAAGTGCTCAAGTTGTCAAGAGGGCACTAAGCGTGATTAGGTTGGTTTCAGAGGCTACATTGGTGTAAGAGAAAAAGGTCTCAGACCTAAGGGAATTGAATAAGAAACCTAAGAAGATCCCAACTGAACCATTTGGTTTGGTAAGTGAGTCACTAAGGAGCTCTAAGCTAAGCTTCAAGAGCATGGCAAGTTAAGCCACATAAGATGGCTACCTTATACAATAAATTATGGGTAAAACAGGTAAGTTTTGAGAGAAGGTGACGACTTACTCTAGGACCCATAAGTGGGACTTAAGGGAGGTAAAGTATTTGGGATATGAGGGCCAGTGCCTTAAGTACCTCCGTCGTTTAAGCTCACGACAAGTTTAAGGCACTTAAAGTGCAAGAAGTCCCAAGGATTGTGCGAATTGCATATCATACATTCATGCATTGCATCTCTTCCATGTTGTTGTCTCGTGTTGCTTGTTGGTTGATTACTTGAATGTTTGTTTGTCATTTTTGCATGCTTGCTTGCTTGCTATCTTATTTGTAGGTACCCCAAGAAACCCTTACTGAGTACATTCATGTACTCACTCCCTTAAATTTGTTGTGTAGGTTCTAACACCGGGCCTAACAACTAATGGATAGTTGTGGGCTAAGCTTTCTCTTTTTGCAAGTACTCTTTCACTAGAATCCTTATGATTCTAAGATTACTTGTGGACCAAGCTATGTACTAACCAAGTTTTATGCCTTTACAGTGTTTAGCCGAATTGGTGCACAAGGACTAAGGAAGGGCTTGCACTTGGAGCTTTGATAGCTTAAAGGTGGGGCTCAAGTAAAGGATCTTAGTTAAGTTTTTATCTTGTGTATATAGTACATTGTGTACTAAGATGTTGCCTCTATTAGGATATATTGTGGTGTAAAACCATTGAGTTACTTTTGGGTGCATACTAGTGATGTTAAGTGTGCACAAACTATTACTTGAAGCCAAAATAACTAGTATTTCATTGTCTTGGCATGATTTAAATAAGTTTTAAATGAAATGCTTGAGTAATGTTTTTGAAAGAGTTTACTTAATTGTTTGCATTGCCAGGACAAAAACATGCATATCTGTTTGCAAGATAGGCTAATAAACTAGTTGCATGTAAATTATTTTAATTTACTGATGAGTAATAGTTAGCCAATAGTAACTAAGTGGGATTCACAGTCCCTAAAAGTCTACAAGCTAAGTAATTCGGGGCATTGAGACCCGTTCCGCGACAATAGGAGTGTCTAATTTTGTCCATGGTAGTGCCTAATGTTGTCTATTGTGGTATCTAATTTCTAATGAAAAAAGAAAAAAGAAGATAACCATATTTCTTTTTACATTATCTCAATTTATGTGTTGGTTAGAATATTAATAGTTTAGTATGAAAACATAAAAAAATTATAATTGATTTAAATTCCTTAATAATAGAAACAATCAAATAAATTTTGCAAAACAAAATTTCCTAAAATTATCATAATTATTTCCCCAATTAATAAAAAAATTTAAAAATTTAAAAACCTCTTTTACTGGGATGACCCTTATCATTTCAAATACTGCCTTGATTAGATATTTTGGAGATGCATACCCAATGATGAGGTAAAATGTGTCATTGAATTTTGTCATTCAAAAGCATGCGGGGGTTATTTTTCATAAAAGAAAACAGCTACAAAGATTTTACAGTCTAGATTTTACTGGCCCTTTTTGTTCAAAGACACACATGCATTTTGCAAAGCCTGTGAAAATTATCAAAAATTAGGATCCATTTCAAAAAGAAACATGATACCTTTGACTCCTATTCTTGTGATTGAAATTTTTTACTGCTGGGGGATAGATTTCATGGGACCATTTTCACAATCATTTGGATTCATGAACATTGTAGTTGCAGTAGATTATGTTTCAAAAAAGGTAAAGGCAGTTCCATGTTCAAATAATGATCATAAAACTATGCTTAAATTTTTTAAAGAAACAAAGCAAATCCTTGAAAAAACAGTCAACCCAAATCAAAAGGATTGGTCTTTGAAACTAACTGATGCATTTTGGGCTCACCACACTGCTTTTAAAACATCACTGGGTGTGTGTCCCTATAGGTTAGTTTATGGAAAACCTTTTCATTTACTTGTGGAGCTTGAAATAAAGCTTTTAATTGAAATCTTGATAATGTTGGTGTTTTGCACAGGTTGCAACTAAATGAGCTTGAGGAGTTGAGAAATGATGCATATGAGAATTTGAAAATATATAAAGCCAGAACCAAAGCTTTTCATGACAAAACAATCATAAAAAAAACATTTGAGGTTGGTTAAAAAGTTTTCCTTTATAACTCTCGACTTCACATATTTCCTGGAAAACTGAGATCTAGATTGAGTGGCTCTTTTGTTATGAAGCATATTTATCCTTATGGGGCCATTGACATTAAAAATCCTAAATATGGTAATGTGTATAAAGTAAATGGATAAAGCGTGAAACCATTTTTGGAAAATCATGATTTGCAGGAAGAAGTTGTTCATCTCAGTAATCCTCACAAACATCATGGTAAGTAAATATCAATATGTCCTTTCTTCTTAGATAGTTTTCTTTTAAGTTTCATTTTTTTTCTTCTTTTCCCGATTAAGTGGCAGATACGGAACTCCGTGGCTTTCAAGTCAGTTATTTCAATTTTCCATAATAACTAATTTCTTTCTCTTATTTCTCAATTTCTTCTAAAAAAATGGATTATGTTCTTTCTACTTTGCAAAAATAATTTTCCTCTCTCCCAATAAATGTTCTTAAAATGATTTACCAAGCTAGATGTGAAAGATTAAGAGTTTTAACGCACAAAGACATTCCTGAAGATGTACATTGGCTAATTAAAGCTATGGTCTATTTGGCTGGTGAAATACCAAATTCATTTGTGTCCGACATGCCTGGTTTAGGCAAAAGCCCTTATGCCAAAAAGTGAAGAGCAAAAAGGTTACAAGTCTATCACAAATGTGGTCGATGGACTTGTAATACTAGATGTCATTCTTTAGGGATAATGTCCGATAATTGAGAAGATAAAATACAATTCATTAAGAGTGGCCTGAGTAAGGATTCATTGGATGATATCCGATTGACTCTTAAGACACATTCTTGTGGATTAGTGCAAAATGAACTTATGGAGTTTTTTCATATAGTATTAGAGCGTTATAATCTTGGGAATCTAACTTTAAAAGACATTGTTTGCCAGTTTATAAGAAAACTAGATGTGAGCAAATCCTTGACTCATAGAAGGCATTAAAGTTGTTACTAAATGTAAAACCAGAGGAAGATGTAAGCCACAATCACAACTACCGTATATTAATTTCTTTTTATTTTTTCTATTTTTTTCTTTACAAGTTGTCAATCTTAATAAGTGATGAAGCACTGTGGAAGAGAGCAACATGGACTTGTTGATTTATTTATAGTATCTTGTCTTTTAGTTTTACTATCAGCATTTTCTTTATCTTGGTTTAAGGTGTTTTAGGGTTTTCATTTTCAATAACTACTATTTCAGGTAACTTCTTCTTCACTCTTCTTATCTATATTTTGACATTGAAGACAATGTCTTAATCTGGTCGGGGGGAGGGATAGTTGACACATGATTTTTTTTTCTTTAGGGTAGTTTTTCTCGTGCTACTATTAAAACAATTAGACAAAGCCCTCAATTTAGGATGGCTGAGTAAAGAGTAATTTTACTCTTAAGACGCATCCTATTTTGTATGATAGACATAACATTTTTTTTCTTGCAAGCATAAGTAGTTGCATGTAGGAACATTCAGCATGAATTTAGGCTGTTTGTTTGCATTTAGAAACCCAACCCATGGAAATATCATCATTAGATGTATATCTTGTAAACTTGCAATGATTGCTAATTTTTTTAAAGTAGTCAAAGTATTTTGCTTCTTACCTAAGGAAAATAACTAACCCGGTGAGCACTTTTGAGCCCTTAGTATTTATTAAAATGAGAGAATTTCTTTGTTGAGAATGTTTACTTTGTATTTTGAGTTGGACGTTGCTTGGATGGGTGACCTTAAGGACCCATGTAGCCCCACTTCTTGTGTGTAAATTTAAAGAAGAAGATGGCATTTTAGGGCTAACCACTCATCAAAAGGCTAACCCTGTACATTATATCTTAGTGAGCCCATTTGAGCCTTATAGCCTAATTCTTTATTTGAACCCTGCATGGTTAACCGCTTCCAATCCATTTTGATCCTTTATTGTCCTTGGAACTAGTAGTGCTTAAGTGATTTTGGGCATTAGAGAATTAAAATGAATGTCTTGTTTTCAGTAAAATATAGAATAAATGTGTAGGTGCACTATAGGATATGTTAGGTTACCTTTTGTCATAATAGAAGGTTTGGGGTGAGTTGAGCTTGAATCATAAAATTGAGAGCATATCATTGGATGGTTGAGCTTTAAACAAATTTTAATTTATTATTTCTTGTAAAAAAAGGCAAAAGCAAGATTATAGGACAAAACCCTCGTAAAAAAAAGTAAGATAATAAAAATAAAATAAATAATAATAATAATACTTCTTCCGTCTCATAATACTTGACTTCTTTTTCTTTTATGGCAATCTCAAAAAAAAAAAATTGGTCACTTTCCTTTTTATGTAAAATTATATATGCTTATTCACAAAGATACCCATGTGGGACCTATGTTAGAGTAAAGGTCAAAGACATCTTCTTTTATCTTTTTCTAATAGATAAACACATAATCATGTGGAGTAATTTTGGAACAAGGAAGAAATACAACTTCAACCTTAATATTTGTGCAAGTCAAAGAAAGTTAACTATTTTGAAATGGAAGGAGTAAAAAAAATAGTAAAAAAAAAAGTGTTAAATTCAATAAGTTTAAAGCTCAACCATATTTATGCTCTAAACTCATGTGTTGATATGGAATTGTATCTTGGAGAGGGCTTGGGAGATTAGAGTTGATTTGGGAGACTTTAGGTATTTAATGTTTTAGTTGCCCATATTTATTGTTGATTACGTTGCAAGTTCTCTTAAACTCCACCACTAAAAAAAGCCTCCATCCGATTCTTGCTTTTACCAAACCTAGCTTCATTATAACCTTATATAAAGATCATTGGACTTACATTTACATACAGACCCTTTTGGGAATCTAATGGGGGTGAAGTTGGATCCCCTTGCAAGCTCCGGATTGAGAAACACAAAATAAGCAGCTCACAAACCTACCTTAAAATAAGTGTAAATATGTAGAGAATGATCCTCTACCTTTGATAACAAGGAATTAACTTTTTCTCTTTCCATTAATTACTCTCAAGTCAAGTTTACAAGTGTTATATATTCATAGCATGGTGTGTCATGAGTTGTTAGATTATGTGTTTTGTCTATTTTTCTTATGTTGCACTTGCTAGGGACTAGCAAGAACCTAGTTGGGGGGGTTGTGATGAATATTCATAAGTGTATAGCTCTTAAGGGTTTAAATCATCATTATACACTTTAAGTATGATTAATTTCTCTAATTTGAGCAATTATTCCACCGAATTATTATTCATACATATTTAATGTTCATATATGTATTTATTGTTCATACACAAAGTTATTGTTCACCACATTTTACTATTCATATGATGGCTAATGTTTATACACGGGTTACTATTCACCCATATTTATAAAATATATTAAATAATTATTTTTTTATGTAGGTGGATAAAATCATCACTTGGCGATCATTCATGAGAAAAATCATATCTAGAGCTGTAGATGTTGGAATTAATTGATTCTAAATTCATTCAAAATCCAACACATAGATAATCAACTCTCCTTCACATGCCAAGAGTAAGTTTGATTGTTTTCTTTGCCGAAATCTGACTATAAATGAGACCATCTATTCTGCCATGTGCTAAAAAGCAATTTCGGTAGAAAAATCATAACTTGAGCTACAGACATCGGTGTTGAATGATCAAGCTACCATTTTGAAGCTAAATAAGAGATCTACAAATATCATGCTTTGGGGAAAAGCTAAATTAAAGTGCATAGTGGTAGAAAAATTAAAATAATTTTCAACCCGCCTTTGTTGATTTATATTTACCTACCATTTACTATTTTAGCCTACCATTTATTATTTCATATACCCCAAGCTCTATAAATAGGCAGCTTGGGGGGAGGATGAATGGAGGCTATTTCATAGGCCATTTTGATGTTTTTGTATCAAAGTTAGCTTTTCTCCCTTAGTTTTGTTCCTGTTTTCAATCATGAAGCTCTGTTCAACGTGTTTTCGTCCTTACTTTGATATTTCAATCTATGTTTATTTCATCTTTATATATGTTGTTTACTCTCATTATGAGTAACCAATCATCCTTTTACTAAGGTGAAAGGGTGAAACTTTTGATATAAATGTTATGGCTAATTTAAATGGATTTCAAAGTCAACGGTATTTACTTTGTTAATCGATTGAACCACCCTCCTTGTTAAGTGAGAGTCTTGATTCATCATAGTCAATCATTGGTACAAAAGCTGCTTGATTCCCTTTATAGAACATGGCTAAGTCGGCTATATTGGAATCTTGAGTTATTGTGGTTAAAGGTTGGCATGATAGATACTTGAACTCATTTACAAGAGTTGGCGTTATAAGATCAATGAAAGTTAAGGCTAACTCATGCCTAACAATTCTGGAATTTGATTACTAAATTCCCTAATTGAGACCTCCTTTATGTGTGGATCTCAGTTGAGTGGTAAGATATGCTAAAATTAATCATAACTAATATACTAAAAGTAGATCCTCTAACCTTAGCCATTTTCTTGAAATTAAGTTTTTAAACAAAATTGTTCACATTTTTTGTCAAATCTTTATTTACTTCTGTAATTTGTATTTCTTAATTCACTTCCTTATGGTTCGACACTTGGACTCTCGAGATTTTATTACTTGTGACAACCTACACTTGGGTTACAACTGCTAAAGTGCTGTAGTTCATATTTAAAACTGTAAAATGTTGTTTAATGTAGATATCTTCATTGCATACATCAACATTTGTTAGCTTGAACCTTATTGGTATAGTTTCCTTATTGGCAGTAGTAATAGATCCAAAGGATTTATCAAGGTATTGATAAGAAACAATTCCTTCTTTAATATAGTTTCTATCAGCTTCTGAATCTACTAAGATCACTGTTGTCAACTTAAATTGGTTTTCTATTAACAAAGTAATTCTACTGGTGAATCTCTGATTTGGCATAGAATAAATTTCATTAATTTGTAAAGGTTTTTCTTGAGGATATTCTATTTCTAAATCTTTATTTTTTGGAACATTTTTTCCCCTTTCTTTCTACTTTGCCTTGAACCTAAATTCTTCCATGTTTTCCATTGCTAATTCATCTTCTGCAAGATTTTGAGAGTATTCTTCAAATTCTGGAGTTCTAAAATCTCAATTTTATTTTTAAGAGATTTTATTTTTATTTTTATTTCTAAAATTTCTCCTTTTCCATTCTACTATTGTAGGTTCCTTTTGGCTCTTTTGTGCCTCGTTTATTCTTTTAAGGATTTCATTTAAACTATAGACAGAAGGCTTGGTTAATTATTGTATATCCACTTTCTTTTTAAAATTTTTTCTGCCTTGATTTACTTGATTTTCTTGCTTACCAACTTCATCAAGATATTTGAACAAGATCTCCTTTCTTAATTCTATATCATCAATTTGTTTAGCAACTTCTAGGATTCTTTCATCCTTTTCAGTAATGGCATTGACCTGAATCACATTTAATTGTAGACTTTCAAATGTGTTTTGTAACTGCCAAGAATCACAACCACAATTTGAACCATAACTTCCTGACTAAGATTCTGAACTATCAAAAAGACCAATTTCATTTATCTTTTTAGAACTTTCAGAAGTTATTTCTTCTTGGATTTCTTCAGGTTCACTATTACTATTTAACAAGATTTGCATTAAAAATTTTTTTAAGGCTTCATCTATTTCTAAAGAGTTTATTTTTTTGTCTTGTTTTACATTTGTTAGCAAAATGTTCTGGTTTACGACATTTCCAACAAACTCTTTGATCTTTTCTAGATTTTTTCTTTTTAAGAGGTTCCTGGTTTTTCTTATATTTTTTCAAATCTTCTTCTTCTATATTTTCTATAAGATTTGTGCTTTTTTTGTTTTCTAGGCTCATATTCAGAATATGGTCTTGAGATATCATATCCAAATTGGAAACAGAGTCTACCCATTTCTTTTCTTCCTGCTAGTTTTTCTTTTTTCACATGTTTTTTACACTTCATTTCATAACACATTTTTAACGCAACTTCTTTAATTTCTACAATAATTTGGCTGTAAGTATAATTTTCTAGATTGGAGTGACCTTGGTTCTTCTCTTTAATATGGTCCATGACTAATTGACCAGAGTGTTTAGGTAATCTTTGGATGAATTTGTTTTTTTGAAATAGAAGATCTAAAATCATCTCTATCATAAACTCTAGTAAGGAAAATATCCTTATACCATTCTAGATCTGATAAGGTTCTATATTTCAGATTTAACAATAATTCACCATTCCTACTTCCTGTGCTTGCTATATCTCCAAAAAAATGAGAACAAATAGTACACAGCAAGGTATTTACAACATCTGGTTCACTTGTTTGGATTAATTGGTTTCCATGTTGTATTGTAAGTATTTTTCTTGCATTTTTATTTCTTCTCTACATTGTTCAGTTAGACACTTTTCCCACTAATTTCTTTGTTGTCCTATAAAACCAGTTATGATCATATTTGCTATATCTGGATTTGCATTATCAACTCTTTTTCTAGTAGTTATTCCAAACATAATCATATGTTGGATAGTGTTTATTATTTGATATTTTGATAAACCATCTATATTTCATTCCTTTATTGTATCTCTTTTATATTCAGCAAAGGCATAGGTTCAGAATAATTGTTTAATCTTATATCCACTGGAGATGGTTTTGTTGGAGCATACGGATGGGGCACATTCTAGACTCTAAAAACATTTCTAATTAGACATCGTCTCCCCCATTTAGAATGAATCGGATTTAATTCTAAAGTTTCATGTTCTGAATTATGGGACTCAATCAATTCTTGGATATATGGAGTTTCTCCAATAACATTTGTCTGGAGACCTTTTTGTTTTTTATTCATAGATTCTTTTGGTTCTTCAGACCTAAGTGTCAATTTAGCTATTTGATCAGCTAAATCAATAATTCTATCATTTGGTTTAATTTGAGTTCTAAAAGTTTTTTAGAAAAACTTATTGGGGATTTCATTGCTTAATGCAAAAGTTCTGGCTTATAAACTAAAGCTTTTGTAAGACGAAACTTATGCTTATCCAAAGCTGTTTCAATTCTATTCCTCTGTTTACCTATGGATTGTAGGTGAAGGTTTATATAATTATTTTGTTCCATGACATTCTGGAGATCTTTTTTATCTATAGGTTTATTGGCAATTTCAGGGTTTTCTGCATCAAAAGGTTTGAAAGGTGAAGTATATGTTTTAGTTTTTTCTCCCATTATGACCGTAGTGTTAGGTGGATGTGGAGATGTAATTTCTTTCCCATCTTTAGTCTTATAGGTAGACCAAGTATCTTTTAACACATCTAATGTAACTTCTTCATCCAACACTATGGCTGGAATAAACCATTCAAAAAATTTCAAATTCTTTTTGGTTTTCGTTATTCTTTTATACCAAAGATATTTAATCTTTTTTCTGTCTTCTTTGGTATAGGTGTCAAAAAACCATTTTCTCTTGATTTTATTTCTTTCTAGTAAAAAATCTTCATTTAAACTTTGGGGGTCAAACCTAAATGGTTCAGTTAGAACATTTTAATTGGAAATCTGAAAAACTAGGATTGGGAGATCCTATTGATACAGATTTTGTTTCTTCTTCTTATTATCTAGGGTTATGACCCTTTTCTAGGACAACTGGATCAATTTTATAGATAGGATATGAAACTTGTTCTATGAATTCTCTAACTCCTCCTACAAGTTTTTCATGTTTAGATTCTAGAACATAAGAACATGATGCTCTAAAGGGTTTATAAGCAATTCTTGAAGGAAGCCTTTTTTGTTCTAATTCTGAATTCTGCCTTTGTTAAATCTTATTTCAACTTCTCCATTTTCATATTCAACTATTTTTTCTAATTCTTGAGGTTTCAAAGCTTTCATGGGTTTTTCATTTTGGAAAATCCATTTTTTTGGAAGCTTAATGTCTCTCCATTTAATTGGTTTTGGAATAACCACATTATTTTTTTTTTCGTTAGCTTTTAATAGTAAAGTTTCTTCTCGTGTATCAAATTCTAAAGCCTTAGGCTCAATTTGTGTTGTCATTACTTTGTAATAAATTCTATACACCAAAGCAAGATTCTGAGATCCTTCTAACATGTCAAAACCCGATGTCATGATATTTGCAATTAAAAATTTCATGATATTACGATCTTTTAAAAAAACAGTGAAGTTTGGATGGCAGTTAAAATAAATTGGTCAATCACACAAACTTGATTTTGCAATGCCTAGTAGAGAATAAGAGAATTTATTATGTCTACAATCTCTCAAGATAATTATCACAGAAGTATTCAAACCATTCATCGTTAAGGGTTTTAAAGCAATTTGCACAAGTCCAACATGCAAATAGTTCTAATGATTTTCTAGATGATCATTGATCATGTATTTAGAAAATAATTCAAATTTATGATCTTCTTCCATTATTGGCACAGTTTTCTCTACCTTTTTAATAGCATACGTCATTCTAAAATTAAAAGTTCCTTTTTTATAAACATCTCATTTATCCATTTTACGAATATTCCAATTTCCTATTTTCTTCTCAACATCTTTGATTAATATAGCTTGTGAGTTTTTATTTTTCTATTCTCTATAATTTCTTCTTCATCTTGTCTCCTTGAAGCAGTCATAGTCAAATTTCTAAAGATTTAATCCATTAGTAATTATCAATTAGTATTAATATCTTTATCAACTATCTGTCAACGTTTTACACAATCTTATTACCATTTTACTTTAACAATGGGTCTTACGGTTGTTACATGACTTAGGTGATAGTTTGAAAATATCTTAACAATAATCTTTTGTTACTAGTAGGAGAAAAGCTTTGGAAATTTAATTAATTCTTGAATCGAGGAAACAGGACAAAAAATAAACTTTGGGGACTAGATTGTACATATATCTTTGGGGATGGCTCACGTGTAAACCGGGCCTATGCAAGATTTACCCTCATAATTAATTAACTTCACTTTTCACTTTTTCAAAATAATTATTATTATGATTATCTAGGAACTCCATTCTATTTTTGCTCTTTTTATCTTTCTCCCTTTCTCGCTTCCCGTTTTATCTTTCTCTGTCTCTCTCTTTCTCCGTCTCTTGTATTCCTAGTTGCTTCCGTTTTGCTCCCTGAAAATCTCACTCTTTCTTCTTCCTCTGCGCCCATGAAGGCCTCTTTGATTGACTTTGTGGCCACCATCATCAATGGCAAGGTGGTCTCCTTCAACTTCTCCTCTGACAACGATCGGTGGTCAGGCCAAACGACGAGCAGGGTCCCTTTTACTTCAAAGAATCGGTGATCACCCAGTTGTTTGCTTCAAATAAGGCTATAGCATGTTTTTACTTCAGACGTTAAGAAAAGATATGATTTATGCTGAGGAGACGGAGATTAGAGGAAGAAGAAAACAATTTAAATGTGGCTTTCTATTAAAAAAAATTAAATGTGAGATTAATAAAAAAAAAGCCTAGAGATTGTGAAGAACTGGTTTGAAATCTGATATTTATGTTTTAGATTGAAGCTTATATGTGTGATTGAGATTGTTTTGATAAATGTATGCTTATATAAATATATATGCATAGAAAGTCTTATATCTATGTTTCTACATTTTTAGAAAAGAGCACAAATACAAAAATTGCACAATTAAATGAGGCAATATTTTTATATTATAAAAATTATGAAAGTACCAAAATATTGTATTACATTTTTACCCTTATATTATAAATTATTTTATTCTTTTAGTGAAACCCAATTTTATCATTCTTTATTTAATTGGAGTTATATTAGTATTAGAACACTAAAAGGGGAAGGAGAAAAAAACAAGAGAGAGAATCACATTTTTTAGGTGATTAAATAATTATTTTTGGATCACTGTCAGCTAGTAATTTTGGATTATTCCTTAAATTGATTATATTTTGACATAAACTTTTGTATAATTATTTTAGGTGATTAAATAATTATTTTGAGTTTGGAAAGTTGAGCTTTGAGGTAAGTGGCTATTTCTAAAAATTAAATTGTTTTGATATTATGTGTGTGTGTGTGTGTATTATTTCTTCAAAGTGATAAGTTTTCCAACTTAGTAATTTTTCAATATCTCTATTTAAAGCTATTTGGCATTAAATTGATTTTCAATCAGAACAAGAATTTTCAAATACATGTTTTATTCTAAAATTGTTTTCTAAGTATTTTATTAATTTACTTATTTATCTGATTATTCAAATTTTATCTTATTTGTGCAATATATTGTGTTTGATTAAGTAAGCTGGGATCATGTATGTTTTGATTGTAATATTTTGTACTGAAATTCTATAACAATTGTAATGCTCTGAATTTCTATTCCAAATCCATTTTTGTGAGTGTTGGCTCTATGCCCGTACTACTAGGAAAGTGTAGTTCTGGATTCTCCACGTAGGGTATTTTGTTCTGTTCGGTTCCGAAGTGCACTGCTTTTTGGATTAGTCTTTATGGGCGTTTGATCGTTGATGATTCTTAGATGATCCTGGATGCACTACAACGATTTAAGTGTAGTCACAGTGATCACCCAACCCACTCTGCTATGAATTTTTGTTCTGTCATTCTGCTCTAAACTGCTATAATTTGGTTAATGATTTTATTTACAAATATTATTTGCTTAGCTCTAAAAAATTGTTATTGCATTGATTATATTCTAACTCTTCAAATAATTTATACTGAAGTTTATGTTATTATTTTATAAGAATTGTTTCTGCTTAATCCCTATATATTTTGTATGTTATATTTTTGTTTTAAAAATCCGCTACTTGCTGGACATTCGTGCTCATCCTATTTTTCACCCCTAACACAAATAAGGAGTAGTTCTAGTTAGCTAGCGGAAGCGACTACAAAACCAACTGCAATTCGAGACAGTTAGAAATATTTTGTTAGTACTTCTATTAGAAATCTATTTTTGCTTAGAAACTCTTTTGGATTTTATTTCATTTTTTAGAACTCTGATATTTTATAGATTACGTTCCGATTTCAAGGGTTGTAGTTGCTCGGTCACTTATTCTCGAAAGTTGAATTTTATAAATTTTGAATTAATTGGAAAATTTAGTCTTGCATGCTTAGGAAAATTTATTTTCTTTAGCATGTGGCATGTCATTGTCATTAGACTCGATCCTATGGTGGGTTTTGAGGCATGGCAGCCACTCTTTTCAGTAATTGTTCACGTACCCGGTATGTGATCAATAGACACTTTGTGTGCTTGTCACATAAACTCTAGCAGAACCTCCTCACACATGACACTTGATCATACCCCGTTCTGAGAGGAATAACAAATCTGGCCTTCTTTTATTTTTGGCCAAGTATATTACGTACACACCAATATTACAACAATATTTTTTTTATGGCACTCTTTTGCACACTCAAACCTCACCGGAGCGCAGGCACTTCTCTCTTTCTTCCCCTCCTTCTTTACTCTCCTTCACATCTTCTTCTTCTCCACTCTTCTTTTCTTACATGCCATACTTGCACAACTAGCCTATATATACTAGTCCTATGTCAGTTACTACCAAAATATTTAATTGATAGAGAACTCTAGCATGTAGGCTACAACACAACCTAGCATTTAGAATTATCTAGTATATGAATCTTGCTAATTCCTACCACGAACTGAGAGAGTTCTAGATTTATTATTTTATCCTTTTTAGTATATGCATGTGCTGATAATTAAGCTTTTAAGAAGCTTCTCGGTCTCAAAGTCAGTGGTGACTTACTTCAACAATATCAACTGATGCATCCAAGTTGTTGGTGATCAGACATGTTTTGGTAGTTTTCTTAGATTGCGCAGGTTCCTTGTAGAGTTTCATGGCAGGAGCCTTTATCTCCAAGTCAAGAGATCTGCATTGCAAGCAACCATTTACAATGTATGGAAAGAAAGGAATAGACGAGCTCATGGAAAAGGCTTGAAAACTGCTCGAGAGACAAATGGGAGAGTTTTTTATGAAGTCTGAACTAGATTGCATATGCTGTCCCTCCCCCTAGTCCAGTCATCTAGTTGGATTAAAAGACTTTTAGTTCTTGATTAATTTGTTGTTTTGTAATTTTTTCCCCAATTATGTATGGGTAATTCTTGTAAAGAGGTTGTTCATCAATGAAATTTGCCTTATCTCAAAATAATTTTAAGTTCCTTATTTCGCTTAAGTTATTAGATATTTTACTTTTCTAATGTGACTCAAATTTGTAATTGTCCATTTAATTAAGACTTAGTATCATAAAAATAAAAAATATAATAAATAAAGACAAAAAAATCTGCAAAACTGAAATATAGCGAAGGGAAGAAAAAAAAAACTTATACGGCCTAACACACTCCTGGTCTAGTAGTTTTACCACTTTAATCAACCTGCTAACTAAGATAATTGAAGACTTTAGAAAATTGTTCAGACAATAACTTTATAAACAATGTCTGTTAAAGCGTCTAACCTAAAATCAATTGGCAATAGGTGGAAATGTCTCATTCACTGTATAAAGCATTGACTTAACCTATTTTCTTAGCCATATAAGATTTTCCCATTTAACACGCCCCCTCATTTGTAGGTCACTTCGGCTCTATCATATGGGTTATTTTCGGCAACGGCTGGGGCAGTTTTGAACCTGCTATGATACCATGTTAAAGCATCCAACCTAAAACTAATTGGCTATAAGTTGAACACTTTAATATGGTATCAAAGCACGTTCAAAACAACCTCAGCCGTTGCTGAAAATAACCCATGTGATATAGCCGAAGTGGCCTACACGTGAGGGGGCATGTTAAGTGAAAATCCTATATGGCTAAAAAAATGAGTTAAGTCAATACTTTATTTAGTAATGAAGCATCTCCATCTATCGCCAATTGGTTTGAGGTTGGACGCTTTAACATGGAATCACAAAACTACCCTAGCCATTGCCAAAAGTAACCTACGTGATAGAGCTAAAGTGACCTACATGTGAGAGGAAGTGTTAAGTGGGAAAATCCCACATGGCCAAGAAAATGGGTTAAGTCAATGCTTTATATAGTGGTGAGGGCTTTCCACCTATAGCTAATTTCTTGGCCATGTGGAATTTTCCCACTTAACAATTTCTGAAAATATACAGTTTGACTTACAAATCAGATCAAAAGTCCAAGACATGTTCCAAACAAGAATCAGAACTAGTACATTGCATTAAGTTCCAGACCAAAATTACAGCTCAATCAGAAAGTCAAACTGCAGGTTAGACTTTACTCATTAATAGAAATAGAAACTTATAAGAATTTAATCAGTTTTAATCAATCTTAGAGTTCAGACTTGAATACAAAATGCGATGTTTTAGGATCTAATACTCAGAAGTTTTTCTTCCAGGACTTGGTTCTTTCAGTCAGTAAACTAAGAGAGCCCAGATTCTTCACCTTCAAGCTGAACCAACTAGAGCAGCAAATAACGCATAACTGCAAAACAGAAGGGAAAGTGAGTTTCAAATGAAACTCATTAAGCAACACATCAATTCAGAAGTTATCATTGATGGAAACCTGCATCCAAAGATAAACAAGGAGAACAGAACATAAAAAAAATAATGCAGAACGATACCACACTTGCTCGAGATGTAAAATCTGAGCTAGGCAATGAAAATGCTGAAATATTTAGCTGTCACCTGCAAGATAGGCAGATTCAACCTGCTGGTTGACTTTCAACTAGAGAGTGTTCTTGAAGTTGAACCTCGGTGAACGAGTTACATTAGCTATTTGAAACTGGTCTAAGCACTTTCTCTGCCAAAACAGCTGGAATTGGGCAAAAGTTGCTGCTGAAGCCAGAAACTGCAGAATTCTGAAAAAAAAATGTGAGGGTTGAAGGATCAGATTATGATTTGTGAGTCTAAATTGAAACTTCTGACCCTGAACAAGTTTCATTTTGCTAAAGAAACTGGTTTGCAAATTTTGGTTTGAAGATGTAGCATGGAACTCAAAACTGCCCCCTAAGTTGTTGTATCGAGTTACTGAAATCAGCAGGAAATGGACAGACTTCAAGCATTTGAGCAAACTTGAATTTTTGGTTGGGATGTTACTAGTTTGATATGCTCAAACTTTGCAAGTAGGATCTGGAGTTGGCATGGTAAACTCTGCAGTAAAATGTTTTGATGGAATGAAATTCCCCATTGAAATTGAAGCTTATTCATTTGCTGCAATGCAAGAAAACGTTGCACTTTGATTAAGTAGACAACTTTGACTTCATGGTTGGCTTTGAGGAGGAGAAAGATACTTGACTTGATATTTTGCAGATAAGTATAAATTATTAATGCCGACTTGTTCATGTCACCAGAACAGAATTTCAACTCTGGGAGCTTGTACTTGCTTTTCTGGTTCATTAAGGGATAGTTGCTTCAACAGAATTTCTGAAGTGGGCTCAGGTTTGTGATGTCCTGCATATTTCTGTTAAAAGGGGGAATTTTGGAGTGAAGCTTCACAGACAAGTTTGATTCAAAATTTGGAATTGTTTAATGCTTATATGTTGAGAGCAGAATTTGGCCTACAAAATTTGGGTTTGGTATTACTGGTTTCTCAAGTAGCATCATAGTTCTGCAGAGTTTCTGAAACTAGTTCAAGGATTTGATGATTGCCATTTTGTTAAGATGAGTAGCGGATTTGAGCTCCTGGTTCAGTAATGCAGTTGGCATAGAGGCTGCATTAAGGAGGCAAAGGAATAAATATGGTAGCAGTTAGGAGTTTGGCTGCTGGAACAGTAATAGCTCATGCTGAAAGCTGACTGGGGCTTTACCTTTTCATTTACCTACTTGATTGTGTGAAGAAGTGGTTAATAGGCCTTCTGAAGATAATTTGGACAAGTGAAGAAACTGAAATATGCAGCACATAGGGTATTTATCTGTTTAAGGCAATAAAATACAAAACTTTCAGCTGACTTTTTGTTTCTACTGTTCTGTTACATTGATGAGGGTAAGCAAGAAGCCGGATGGAGAATTACTAAGTCCCCAAGATCTTCTATTGGACAAATAATGGACTACACATTCTCACAAATGAGGTTACAACTACTGAACACAAGATGAATTACTATATCAGTTATGATAAGAGTTGTTTTGGTGCTACAGTAGTTGAATCCAAGTCTGCGTTTTCACCTGAAAGTTAACTTTTGAGGGAAGTACAAGAGCTTTCTGAGGTTACTGATTCTCCAGGTAGTGATGCACTGGAAATGGGAAGATTACAGTAAGGGAACCTGCAGGAACTTTATGTATTCGCTCAGGCAACCCGGAAGACTTTAGCTACTGAGTTCAAGACTGGTACAACCATGAACCCGAGAGTTGACCTGAACATTGACTTCCAGCAGAACTTTCTGTTGAGCTAGGGATTTTACGTGAAGAACAAGCATGGAAATTAAAACATGTTTGGATGCAAAGATCAGTGAATCAGCATGCTCACACTGACAATTCTGCAGAAGTAGTTTTAATCTGAAGGTTTGACCACATGTTGACTTCTAGCATGGAGCAATTGTTGTCTTTGGAACTTTGTGGGTGGATCAAAATTGATAAAGGAAACTTGATTGAGGCACTTTTGGACTAAATATATACTGACATTCCTGCAAGACTAGCTTAAAGCACTACGTTTGACTGTGTGTTGACTTTTAACATGGATTATTAGCTGGTGCTGGATTTTTGAAGGGAGGCTTGTAATGTTATTTAAAGTATTTGGGGATTGAGAAAGTCAAATTTCAAACTGCTGGAGGGGAGGACTCTGCAGAAAGTGCTCTGATTGTCAAAGTTTGACTCTAAATTTGAGTTTCTAAATTAAAGAAGCTTAGCCTGAGGTTCAGCAGATATGAAGGAGGCTATAGTCCAAATTTACTTGAATTTAAAGATATGGAATCTAAGTTTCAGATTTCTGCTTTTGCTGATTGTTCAGAAGGGCAAGTTAATGCCTGAAAAACACATGACAGCATACAAGAACTTTTATTTTCTTGTGCATAACTACTACAGAATTGTAATAGCAATCAGAGGTGGTTTGGTGGATCATAGCCCATGGGAGAAACAGAGGTTGAAACAAATGTTGCTGGTGCCAGGAAGGGTACTGGATACCATCTGTGCCAAGCGAGGTACCATTCTCATATGCTTTTCCTGCAACAGATATTAATCACCATAATTGGGAGCATCATTCCCCAGTTTTCTCATCGACAAGCAATGTCATTAGTAGAGCCAGAATTTATGTATCCTTAAGAAACAGTGCAGTACAATGCTTGAGAATCAAACTTCCCGAAACACGAAATCAACTAAATCTTCTCTTGAGGCTTGTGGAGATTTACCACTTCCAAACAAGTCCTAAATGAACCAATGGAGACTTTCATACCTTGAAAGTGACAGTTGTGGTAAATTCCATAATACCATTTTCCTTAAATCAATGGAGACTTTCATACCTTGGAAGTGACAGTTCAAGCTCGCCAGGCGTATTATCAACAGCAACAGCCCAGCAGTGCACCAGCAGTACACAGAGGAATGCACTGGGGTGTGTTACATCAGGCTGCTTGCAGTTCAGATCCTAGCGCTAGACCTAGTAGTTTCTGGCAGGGTCATGGATTGGATAGAACATCGTCGCAAAGCCTTAGACCGCTTTGTACTTGTCTAATGGAGCAAACGAGCAATGTCATTAGTAAAACCAGAATTTATGTATCCTTGAGAAACAGTGTACAATGCTTGATAATCGAACCGGCAATCTGGACAGATCCAAACAAACTGTAAAAAAAGTGGGCTGAACAGATGTTTCGAGTTCATTCCTCACATGTTACAAACCGAATGAAATCTCCACCGAGTTGATGGAGGGGCTGATAGAGGAGCACCCTGCTAGGATCCTCAAATGCCTCAAGTTGGTTGCTTCGCACGAGGAAGTCATGCTAACACCATTTTTTAAGCTTCTCATCCCTCCCTTTATATCCTCTGTTTTTCAAGTGCAATACATTTGAGGGTAACTTGATCAGCAATCCACCTGTATGAACTCCCCCTTTTGAGGGCAACTTGGGGTTGTCATCTCCACCACAGCCCGCACCATCAATGTGGAAGAACAACTCCATCAAATCGAAGAAGGCCTGATAGAAAACAAGAACTTGAGAATAGAACCTACATTCGTGTCAGATAAATACAATTACCAGAAGATAGTTATAAAATATAACCTATCTTAATATGAAGAACATAACAAAATCTGCTTTACAACGTTTTCAGGCGCATTTGGAACTCTCAGAAAAGGTCCTTCTAAGCTTAATTAGCTTTAACAAATTGCCTTTGGTTACTTTGCTTAGCCACTCACATAAGGAAAAGTTCCACATGCACTTATGATAGGGAAAAGTAAGGTTAAAGGCATAACAATATATAGCTTCTGATAATTAAGCTAATTATTTCTTCTCGGCTTTGCTCAGATCCAAGTTGGGTGGCAAACAGTCAAAGGAGAACAATTCTTCTAGTTTGTTGCAGTGAATAATTTGAATTCTTGCAAGAGAGGAAAGCATGCCGGTTGATGGACACCCTGCGGAAAACACGCACTCCATCTCGCTACAATTTGTTATATCTAAATATCTTAAGTCAGTTGCCTCTCTCAGGGAAGTCATGCTAACCCAATCATTCAAGCTTCTCCTTAGATTGGAGGGCAACTCTATCAGCTCTCTACCAATATCAACTCCACCCAACACAATCAATCTGGCATCAGGTGACTTAGATCTTATATAATAAGGACAATAGCCCACTATAATAAGATAGCAGGGAAGAAACTCTTGGCCACGAGATTTAACAAATGTATTCATGTCACTGACATCACCCAACCCTGAACGAATATATTCCAACCTCTTCAAATTTGCAACTTCTCTTCCTACTCTTATTTGTTCACTTAGATCTAAGTATTTGATAACTAAGTATTGAAGATTAAACAGCTTTCCTAATATGCCTCTAGGAAACTCTGTGATCGCTGTCAGGCAGAGGCAAAAATACTTGAGATTTACTAACTCCTCCATCCCCATGGGAAGCTCTGTGATCTTTGTACCGCAGAGGTCCAACTGCTTTAGACCTTGTAGATTTGATAAACATGGCACTTCTCAAGATTTGTGCAGCATCGAGCAATTAAAGAAGTGAGGTTCTTTAAATCAGATAAGGAATTAGGAACAGTCTTAAAGGGATTCTCTGAAAGATTGAGAAACATCAGGTTGGGCATTCCCTTAAAGAAACATTCTGGAATCCAATCTATGTTGCTATCTTGCAAAAATAAGGTGGTGAGCATCAGACATCCTCGAGATGATGGTGTCCAATAATCTCCAAATCGTATACCACTATTCATCAAGGAAACCTTCTCCACGTTTTCACCAAATTCTTCATTACTCGGCATTTTGTTCACGTGCATACCAGCTTTTATAAAGAACCTTCCGGGCACCGTACTTGTGATGTGCAATGCCATAGCTCTTACCAAATCATGCACTTTCACTGTATTTTCATACAAAATTCCACGTTCTAACAAACAATTATTTATGAGTTTGCTTATTATGCTATTACATCTGTCAATTTGATCGCTCCTCCTTCCCATTTCCTGCATCATCCCGTCGCCTATCCAATAATTTATGAACTCCTTCGTCTTGATCTCTTCATCTTTAGGGTAAAAAGAACATGAAAGGAAGTACCGTTGGATTTCAGGATCCTTCAAATGATCATAACTAAATTGAAGTGTCTTAAACATATGGCCATCAATACTGTTAATGCTATTCGAATCCTTTCTAAACTCATTCAAAGCATTCCTCCATTCTCCAACCTCGTATACACCATTCATACTACTTGCCACTGTAATAATTGCCAATGGTAGACCACTGCACTCTTTTGCAACAGATTTTGCTATAGGGATTAAGTCAGGATGCTCCAAAATACTCTTGCCAACCTTTACCAGGAACAACTTCCATGAGATTTCGTCCTTGAGAGTTGACAGGTTCCAACTTAACTATTTCACAATCTAAGTAATGGAGCACTTCCCGAGAACGACTTGTAACCACTATCTTATTCCTATTGCTTGAAGGTCTTGGAATACCTACATTGTTGAGGGAACTATTGTCCCACAAATCATCCAATATTAAAACATTTTCTTCCTGTTTTGACAAAATACTGAATAACTCTCCTGCTATTATTGCTTTGTCTTCCCCTTCGCTGAGACCAACTTTGAATCCATTGGCAATCCTAGCTTGCAATCTGACAATATCAAACTGATCTTTCGATGCTGTGGCCCATATCACACGTCTACTTACCTCTTGTTGGAGTCGATTGTTGAGTTGCTTCAAGATCGTTGTTTTCCCGACACCTATCATTCCATGGACTCCAATTGTTTCAATCTTATTGTCCATCAAGAGTTCTCAAATATCATTCAAATTTTTCTCCATGCCTTCACCCATGAAACGCGTTGTATCCCATAGTATTCCAGTCTGTGAAGGATCATCGATCACCAGACATTCCGAAAAGCTCCCCCTTTGAATAAGACCTTCCACCTCGTCTTTTGCCCATGAGACTTTCTCCGCCAAGGATTCACTCCAGAGGAAGTTGCTTGCTCGAACTTCTTGCTCCAGATTCTCAACCTCAGTGTTGAGCGTTCCAACATTCTCAAACCAATTCTCAACTTGTTTCTTGAGCTTCTTCCCGATGCATCTCGTTTTTCATTTTTGATTTTAAGTCTTCCTTAACGCAGTTCAACTCCCCCAACTTTCGCTTTAAGCTCTTGATGCTCGGCCTAAGGTTCCGGTTGTGTTGGAAACTTGGAACAGTTCCACACCCTTGTTTAGAATGAAGTCCATGTCTGTGGTCCATTTGACAACACGTTTATTTGCATCAATTATTGCACTTTGGAGCAACAAATAAAAAGTGTATGGTTAACCATTCGATTAACGCTTCAACGAAGAGAAATGAAAGAAGAAACTAGAAAACCAGGTACTAAAATAGATAGATGGGTAGGAAATAGAAGAAAGGAAGAAACAAGAAATGGAATTGATAATCAGACAGATATATGTTACCTGTGGCGATGCTGAAGAGCGTGGAAACGCGGAGAAGGCGCAGAGAAACCTCGGGCCGAAAGACTGAAGAGCACATGAAAAGTGCGAGAGAAAGCACTACTGTTTTAATGCAACTTTTATTTTAAATGCTCTATATTTTGATGTGTAAGGATATTAACAAAAATTTACATTCTCCTTTACCTCTACAATTTTATATTCAAGGTAACTTTTTTATTTAATATTGATAAGGATCTACACGAAATTTATTGTTGCCCTTCAATGTTAAATTTTACACTTTTTTATTTAATAATGTACTATTTTTTGATTTACAAGGATATTGCCAAGAAATCTATCAATCTTCTTGAATGTTGACTTCTAAAATTTTATATTTAAGGTAACTATTTTATTTAATGTTGACAAGGATGTGTAAGAAATTCACCGTTGCCCTTCAATGTTAAATTTTGCACCTTTTATTTAATAATGCACTATCTTTTGATTTGCATGGATGCTGCTAAGAAATTTACCATTCTCCTTGAATGTTGACTCTTGCAATTTTATATTTAAGGCAAATTTTTTTAGTTAACGTTGACAATGATGTGCAAGAAATTCACCGTTGCACTTTAATGTTGAATTTTTTACCTTTTTTATTTAATAATACACTATCTTTTGATTTACAAAGATGTTGCCAAGAAATTTACCATTCTCCTCGAATGTTGGCTTCTGCAATTTTATATTTAAAGAAAATTTTTTATGCAATGTTGACAAGGATGTAAAAGATATTCACTATTGACAGTCAATGTTGAATTTTACACCTTTTTATTTAATAATGCGCTATCTTTTGATTTGCAAGGATATTGCCAAAAAATTTACCATTCTCCTTGAATGTTAACTTCTGCAATTTTATATGGGTTTGTCTATCATGTACCCTAAGCCTAAGGGCAAATGTTAAGAACCATTAAATGAACACTTAATTATCATTGGAAAAGTAAAGTGATATTAATTAAGGTTGAATCTTTTTTTTTTTTCAAATTACCCTTCCTAAATTTAATTGACATAATTACTAATCTCTTCGGCTCCATTCTTTCTCTGTCTCCACCCCTCTAATTTTGTTGTCATTTTTCTTTGTTTTCGTGGGAAAGAACATACAACAGAAAACTTTTATATTGCAAGTCTACTAACTATAATTCATTATTTTGGACACCATATAAGAAAAAAAAAAAAGACACCAAAAGAAGAGTTCTAAAGGTAATAAATGATTTAGTAATTTTTTTTTATAGCCAAAGGGCTATTAATTCTTCTAGAATTCCCAAAGTTACCTGAGAAGCACCACCCTCAGGAAACCTGAGTGCCAAACCTCGAGAAAGATGGGGCCCTCACCATTCTTAGGAAGAACATCACCTTAGAATCGATATCTCCAGATCACTTAGCCAAAAACCACCCTCGAGAGAGACCTAGCACCAACCTCGGTGAACGACAACCATCCTCGATTGGTGATAGAATCGACCTCGGAAAACCTATAAACTACCACCTTCGGAAATACCGAACTCACCAAGTTCGAGAAAGTATATCCCCATCCTCGGTCGGGAAGAGCGTCTTCTGAAGGTCCCCCACTCTACCAAAGGGCCTCTCCTAATAGCCCTTGGGGGCCATATTGAGCTGAAGGAAGCCTCCTAATCCGAAGGAGCCTTATACTCTGAAGAGGTCTCATTCTCCAAAAGGTTTTTGCGGAGACACGACAAAAATGGTTAAAGAGCCTCTGACAGAGAGACCTCGCACACGCTCCTGCACTCTGGCCGAAATGGCCTACAGCCAGCTGAAGATACCTATCTCCGAGGGTACAGATCAAATATGACCGAACACGTGTCACGATCAGAACAGGCTGTGTCGAACAGCCTCCTCCTTCCATCCTCCTATAAATACTTAGGAAGGACCTTGGTAAGGAAGGACACATAACTTTTGCTATTTTCCTCACTCTCTGCTCCCTACTACTACCACTCTCAAAAACACTGACTTTGGCGTTGGAGGCTCCTCCCCCGGAAACACATTCCAGGGAGCTCCTAACCCTAGTTCTTTTGAGTGTTTCAGGCAACTTCATACCGAAAGTCTTTCCTTCAAGCCAGCATGTCATACGACAAGGATGTCGCCAGGCATCATTTGGCGCCGTCTGTGGGAACTCACTCCCAGGTCGCCGTCGTTGAGACTCAACATTCTAAGGATAAGGGACTCCCGAAGTCCCCGTCTGCGCTGGAAACTCAACCGGCGACTGAACAACTCGCCGTAGGGACTTCTTTGCCTGAGGACGAACGTCCTCTGATGGTCACGATAAGCTTCCTACATGATTTTCAGCGCTCTGTTGTGGCTAAGATGACACAACAGCTTGACCAAAGGTGGTCTCAACCACCTTCGGGCCAAAAGGCCTTTTCACCAGCTGCCCGCCGGGAGAGAAGTCCTAAGTCTACTCACCGGAGTTCAGGAAGTGGGGACTTCCATAATGAGTCCTCAACAGAGGACATACCCCTCAGAGGACGTCGTGCTGGAGAAACGGTGTCAAAAAGGCACAAAACTTCCCACCGGCGGAGTTCATCACCGGATGAGAAGCCACAATCCCCAAAAATAAGACATCGCTCTCTTTTGCTGGAGGCCACCTGGCAACGAGAAGCGACCAGTACTACCACCCTCATGGAGAAGATCCTGTAGAGGCTGGAAAAAGTAGAAAGGCATATTTCTTGGAAGCCTGTCTGGTCAAGGCTGTCGGAGACATTCACCAGAGAAGAGTCACCCTTCCTCCGTGCAATAATAGAGGCACCCATGCCAAGTGACTTCCGAGTACCACGCTTGGAAACATATGATGGGCGTAGCAATCCCCAAGCTTACCTAACGAAGTATAGACATAGTATGGTGTTGCATGGTGCTGATGATGCCACCCTCTGCAAGTGCTTTGAAGTTACTCTATCTAGGCCAGCGACTGCATGGTATAACTCCCTGGCCCCCGGAATGATAATCGGTTTCCAGGAGTTGTTCACCTCATTCACTCAACAGTTCATTGGAAGTAGACCGACGGTGAAAATGCCCGTCCAGATGTTCAACATAGCGTAAAGGAATGGAGAGACCATTCGCAACTATGTCGAGAGGTTCAATAGGGAAGCCTTGAGTGTGCCTGACTTCCACCTTGAAATCCGCATCCTCGCCATGATCAGGGGACTTCGGAGAGACTCACACCTCTTCTATGAGTTCTCCAAAGATCCCCCGAACACCGTCAGGGAATTTTACCGGAGGGTAGAACAACACATGATGGATGAAGAACTGCGGATGGGAGGGCCGAAGTCTGACCACAATCATCCCGAGGGTTAGGCTCACCAACCTTAGTATCCGACCAAAGGTGGGGGTAGACCTCGGAAACAAAGAGGGAAGAGGCAGGTGTCATTCACTCCCTTGAACACCATGAGGACAAACATACTAATGGCCGTGGAGAAGCAAGGGACTACTATCCAACGTCCGAAGGCCATGACCTCGGAGAATAAGAAGAACATGAAGAAGTTTTGCCAATTTCACCGAGACCATGGGCACGACACCAAGGACTGCTTCCAGCTGAAAAAGTACATAAAATCTTTGATCAAACAAAGCCAACTACGGTGATACATGCAAATGTCGTCCCCCAAAGGAAGAAGGGAAGAAGAAAGGATAGGGGAAAATGAGGACTATGATTCTGAACGACATCGGAACCGAAGTCCTAGAAAGCATCCACCACCTCCGGCAAGAGTAATCCAAACAATCAACACTGGGATACCCTTAGCCACGAGGAAAAGGAAAGTCCAGGAAATCTCGATGATGGAGTTCGGAAACCAAGCGAACAAGCTTGTTCGGAAAGATGGGTCTACCGTAAAGTTCCCTCATGATGACCCCCTCCTAGTTATGGCAAGGATAGGGAGTTGAGACGTCAAAAGAGTGCTCATTGATGATGGTTCCAATGCCGACGTTTTGTTCTCCCACCTATTGCCGAACTTGGGCATCTCCAAGGGTGATCTCAAACCTGTCACTTCCCCTACGTTCGGTGTAGGTCCCTCCGAACTCCCTGTGCTCGGGTGGATTGATCTACCTTTGATGTTAAGGGGAACTTCGGTTCAAAACAAGAAAGAGCTATTCGGCTCCACAATGACAAGTTTCATCGTAATAGATGTCCCTTCTTCATACAATGCCATCCTCGGAAGGCAGACACAAGGAAATCTCCACATTCGTCCAGATGTGAAATTCCTAACAGTCACCTTCGACAAGAAGGAAGGGGGCGCAGAGATATTCCTTAATCAAGCTAAGGTAAGGAAAGTGTGAGGGAACCTTCTCGCTTACCCTAATATAGGGTGTTCCCAGTATCTTAGGATAATCACGATTTAGTATTCCTGCTCTTAGTTGCAAATGGCTAAGCTAATACTTGCGTTGTTTAAAACTTTATACTACTTGATTTTTTTTATGACATGAATCCATGCATGCTTAACTTCGGCATTTGGAAAGAACTAATAAATAAAACTTTTCAAAACAGTTTTCATGGTATTCATAAAACACTTGAAACACATACCGAAGTCATATAAACATGTTTATTTAAACTACAAGCATTAACTTATGTACACATAATACTTAACTTATGTACATCCATAAGCAACCATAGTGCATATACAGATATATGCACTGAGTAAGTCCATACACACTAGTCAAACTAGAGGCATTTCCTTGGTACCTAAGTACCCAATATATACATAGTTTGAAACTATCAAAATAACTCCCATCTGAGCACAAAAGCTCCAAAAATGAGAGATCCAACTCTCTTTGTGCACTTTGCCCATATCTATCAAGGCTATTTTACATAACTTAGTTAGTACAACAATATTACTAACCAATAACTTAAAATCATTAAAGATTCATAGTATTTTAAATACCTGCACCAAAACCTTGCTTAACAACCCTTCAGTGGGTGTTAGGCTTCACACTACTAGTATTTGCACAATGTGATACTTAAGGGAGTGAGAATCATAAATTCTCAGTAAAGAATTAAATACCTGCAAAATAAACTTTAAGACCCAGCATATATAACATATATACACATCTTAACGTGACCTCAAAACGTTATGAGGTCTTGACTAATGGCCACTAGTACGGGTTCTATGGCAAGGAACTCATCCTCAACTTAATCCTTCTTACAAGAGCTTAACTCTTGTCTTAGCAAGCTTGGCTTGCCATTACTTATCTTTACTTTTACAAGAGCTTAACTCTTGCCTTAGTAAGCTTGGCTTGCCATTACTTACCCTTACTCACACTGTACAGGGAGTTCTTAAACTTGGTGGCTCATTCTTACCAAGCTTGGTAGCTTAGCTAGGGTACTCTTGAGCATCAAAGCCCATCTTGAATACTTGGTACCCTATATACTTACTTAAGGACTATTTAATTACTTAGTCCTTAAGCCACTTCTTGTCCACCTCTTACTCCCTTAATTAATGCATTGTAGAAAAATTCATAATGCATCAATTTAAACTTGAACTTAAAATCTCTTACCTTGAATAATTAATGCAAGCAAACACCAACTTCGGTGTCCTTATGGTCTCGGTTTTGTATCCTTCTTTGTACCTTTATAGTAGCTTGAGTATTTCTCTTTTAATTGATCATTTAGCCACATAAAAAAGCCATAATTAGGACAATACCATAACCATCCTTATGGATTAAGTGGTTAGGAATAACCTTCTCAATGGATTCCAATTAATCGGCCCTTTACTCAACACACAATAACACCGGTTTCGGTGTTGTATCCTTTCAACTCCAAAACAAAAAATCTAGGTTCCTATTGATTATTTCTCTTATAAACAACTAAGAAACAATATAAACACATTAAATCCAACCATTTTTTTAGCACAAATAACCCAAAAATCTGGACACATCCGAACCGAATCAACATATAACTAGGCTTTTAGCCTTCTTTCAACAACTTGGTTCAAATGGGTTTTAAACGTATTTTTGCCTTCACAAGCTAACAAAAATTAATTATCACACACTTAATTCCAGATTTATAAACCCACAAAAATTCTGGAATTAATCAAAAATAAGGAAAAATTGAATTAGTTCTTACCTTTCTTACTTAAGCTTAATTCCCAAGCTTTTCTTGTTGTTTTTTCCTTAATAAACAAACAAGAACTAAGCTCAAATTAGTAAATCCAGCAGCTACAGAGCCTTATGAAGCTCAAAAATAGGGGAAGAACAAAACAACACTTACTTGAACAAGAAACTTGAAATTCAAGCCTAGGATGGTTCCATACTTGATTTTCCTTCAAAAATTTGCTTAATTGTGCTTGAATTTGATGAATTGGAGCTTGGATTTGGTTAGCTATGGAGTTTAGAAAGGGAGAGAGTGCTCTTGGGTGGTCTGGATCTGGAGGAAGAAGATGGCCGAGCAATTAATGGAAAGTCAACTTATGTAGGCTTTAATTGCACATGGCACGCACATGGTGCCTTCTTTGTACACAATAGTACAATGGGGACTTATCCTGGACCGCCCAGAAAAATTAGGATCAAAATCGAAATTATTCCGCGCCTGTACCTTAATTCACGCCAGTCCTCATCTTTGAAATACGTGCAATTTAGGCCTAATACTTTTAAGGGTTACATATAAACTATTCACAGACAATTTAGTCAAGTCACAATTTCACAAAAGTAGAGCGGGAATCACAAAAAACCGTGATACCTTAAATTTAATATTTTTCCATCCTCTACCTAACCGTGAAATAAAAATAGGTCACTATATGAAATGACTAAAATGCCCTTCTTGGTCCATTTTTCTTAAATGACCAGTTTTGTTCTCTTTAAGCTACTATACTTTATTAAACCGAGAATTTGTTTGCATTAAATATTCTAAGTACATTAAATTACTAAAATAACTAAAGTTGCCTCAGTAATTATGTCCGAATTTTTTGAGAGCCGTTACAAAAAGTCTTCATGAAGGCAAGACAAAGTCCAATGCAAGTTCATGCACAGACTTCGAAAGAAAAGAGCATACTTGCTGAAGAGGCAATAGGAGAAAGAATAGGTGACCTTGAAAAAATAGAAATAGAGAATGTAGAACTTGTCCCGGGCTGAAGTACCTGAGTGGGGACAAAACTGGCCGAAGGTGACCAGAAAAAGCTTGTATCTTTTCTATTAAAGAACAAAGATCTGTTTGCCTACTCTCTGAAGGACATGCCTGGGGTAGACCCTCACATAATCTAACATAGCCTTAAAGTGCGCCCAGAGGTGAAGCCTGTTCGACAAAAAAAGCGAAGCCTCTCGGCACATAAGAACAGCTTTGTCAGAACCGAAGTCCAACAGTTAACGGAAGCAGGTATAATAAGAAAGGTCATGTACCCCGAATGGCTTAGCAACGTTGTCATTGCGACGAAGGAAGGGAGTGATAAACTTCGAATGTGGATCGACTTTCGAAACGTAAACGATGCCTGTCCTAAGGATTCACATCCTTTGCCACCAATAGATCAATTGGTGGACTCCACCACTGAATACGGTCTGCTCAGCTTCCTTGACGCCTTCAGTTGATACTACCAAATTCGGATGGATCCCGAAGATGTGGAGAAAACCACCTTCATCACCGAAGTCGGGACCTACTGCTATGTCAGAATGCCCTTCGGTTTGAAGAATGCAAGGGCCACGTACCAAAAGCTGATGAACAGGGTGTGTTGATCCAAATCGGGAGGAATATGGAAGTATATGTCAATGATATGATAGTTAAGAGCAAACTGCCTAGTAGTCAAACTTTAGACTTAAAGGAAACATTCCACCGACTTTGGGAATTTGGAATCCAGCTCAACCCGAAGAAGTGCGTGTTTGGGGTGAATGTGGGCAAATTCCTTGGATTCATGGTATTGGAAAAAGGTATCAATGCCAACCCAGAAAAAGTTAAGGCCCTGCTAAGATTTCGAACTCCCACAACAACCAAGGACGTGCAAAGGCTGACTGGGAGAATCACTTCCCTCAGTAGATTCATCTCTAGATATGGGGATCGGTGCCGACTGTTCTTCAAAGCGCTCACCAAAGCAGCAAAAAATGAAGGTACCTTCGGTTTCGAGGAACATCCTTGGAATGAAGACTGCCAAAAGGCCTGGGATGAGCTTAAAAGTTACCTAACCCGTCTGCCGACACTTCGGCAGTCAAGGGAAAGAGAACCTCTCATCCTTTACCTCGCCGTCAGCGAAAAAGTGGTGAGTTCGGTGCTTGTAAAGGAAGAGGGAGAAAGGCAGTGGCCGGTATACTATGTGAGTAAATCCCTACATGGTGCCGAAGTTAGGTACCCTCTTCTACGGAAGGCCATCTATACCTTAGTATTGGCAAGTAGAAGGTTGCGGCCTTACTTCCAATGACACCCTATTACTGTCCGAAGTAACCTACCTTTTCGGGATGTCATGAAAAGGGTAGACCACTCGGGAAGATTGTCAAAATGGTTCATTGAGCTCGGTGAATACGACATTACCTATGAGCCGAGAAGGGCAATAAAGGCCCAAGTATTGGCAGACTTCATTGCCGAAGTCCCAAAAACCGAGGATACCCCGGAAGACCTAAAAAAAGATGAACATGAGTGGACATTCTTTGTTGATAGAGCCTCTGGTTCCGAACACCAAGGAGCTGGGGTAATCCTTCGCGGTCTCAAAAGTATAGAAGTGAGGAAGGCCATCAAATTCGGATTCAATGTCACCAACAATGTCGCGGAATATAAAGCCCTTATAGTAGGCTTGAGGCTGGCAAAAAGAGTTGGTGTAAAGAATCTCAAGGCCTAAAGTGATTCTCAGCTAGTAGTACGACAGACGGCGGGGGACTACGGGGAAAAGGACCCAAACTTAGCAAAATACCACGATCTTGTGAAAAAACTCATCCAGGAGTTCGACACGGTACATATAGAAAATGTACCTTGGCGAAACAATATGGAAGCCGATACTCTGGCCAAATCAAAAGAGTCTACTGAGGTACTGTATTAGCCAAGTGTGGCGGTAATGTGCATAGCAACCTCGGGAAGAGGGTGGAAATACCTTATCAAGAAATACTTTACAACGTCGGAACTTCCCAAAGACTCAAAGCCGCGAGAGTGCGAAAATGCTTGGGAAGATACTTCCTGATTGGGGAAGAATTGTACTGACAAGGGTATGCAAGTCCGCTACAGAGGTGTGTCAGCGAAGAGGATGTTGAAGCTGTCCTGAAAGAAGTCCATGAGGGGGCTTGCGATTCTCACATAGGGACTAACGCCCTGGCCGGAGTACTACTTCAGCAAGGATATTTCTGGCCCACATTGAGGAAGGATGCGAGGCAGTTTGTCCAGAAAATGCGACAAATGCCAAAGACACACACCTATCCAGAGACTACCATCGGAAATGATAACTTCGGTAAATTACCCTTGTCCCTTCGCCGTTTGGGATATTGACCTTATTGGACCTCTCCCAACAGCTCCAGGAGGAGTGAAATTCTGTGTAGTCGCAGTAGATTATTTCACCAAGTGGATCGAGACAGAGCCTTTAGCGGCAATCTCGGTGAATGACATACAGAGATTTGTCTGGAAGAACATCATATGCAAATTTGGCATACCGAGAGTGATAGCAGCTGATAATGGTTCCCAGTTTACCGATACAGGTTTCCAGGAATTCATAGTCAACCTTGGGACAAAGTTGCACTTCGTCCCGGTGGCCCACCCCCAGAGCAATGGACAAGTTGAAGTGTCCAATAGAACAATAAAGGACGGCCTGAAGAAAAGGTTTGAAGGAAGCAAAGGGAAGATGGCCAGGAGAGCTTCCGAGTGTCCTATGGAGCTATCGAACAACCCCTAGAAGAGCAACGAGTGAAACGCCCTTCTCACTTTTCTTTGGCGTAGAGGCCATTATCCCTGTCGAAGTCGTACAACCATCGGTCAGGATGCAAGTGTTCGATGAAAAAGGGAACAACCTCGGTTTAAGAACCAAGTTGGACCTTATTGGCGAGCACAGAGAGGTGGCCGAGCTCAGAAGAAAAGCTTTCCAGCAGAGAGTAACCGTTGCTACCAACTTGCACGTCAAGTGAAAAAGAATCAAGAAGGGGGACCTCGTCCTCCAAAAAGCTGAATTTGAAGCTTGAAGACCATCTCACGGAGTACTTCAGGCGGACTAAAATGGACCTTATTTAGTCCTTGATGAAGTTCGGCCAGGAGTCTACAAGCTCGGTGAAACTGAAGGTGGAGAATTGAAAAATACATGACATTCAAATTCCTTGAAAAAATTCTATACTTAGAAATTTTTTCTAAGGAAAAATTGTACAATTCTCACCGAGGGTGATAGACCGAACATGGTGTAAAAACCGAATGAAGTTTTTCCCGAAAATGCCTACGTGCAAGATTATACATTTTTTCCGAAGGCATAATAACTGAACATGTTGGCCTCCGAAGGAGAAAATGAAACATGTCCGCTTCCGAGGGGAAAAACCGAACATGGTCACTGTCGAAGAAGTATTCGTGAAAATAGACAGTTTTTTGCCGAAGAATATCAACTGAACATGGTTGAAAAAGACACTTAGCTACTGCACGGAAAATTAAGTTTAGCCGAAGATGTGCAACCAAACATGGTCGCCTCCGATGGATGACAACCAAAGATGGTCATTTTATAAAAGTGCTTTAGTAAATTTGCATACTTAGAAAAATTTTCAAGAAGAAAGTTACACACAAAACACCAAAGAGGCATAACCGAAGATGGTTATATCCGAAGGTGAATATTTCCTTCAACCGAACATGGTTTCCAAAGGAGAGGGTTTCATGTGACCAGACATGGTCGTCCCCGAAGGAGGAAAGCCAAAAGTAGCTGCTTCCTGAAGTGCATAAGTGAAGAACTTAGAAAAATTTTAAAGGATGAAATAGTCCGAGTGTGGATATGTCCGAAAGGTCACTTTTCCCGAAAAACATTAACTGAACGTGGTTGGGAAAAAAAGGGACATAACTAATTGTACATGTGTTAAGTTTCGCGGAAGATGGTCTTTTTCCAAAGGATGATCACTGAACATGGTTGCGACACCGTTTGATGCCGAAGATAGTTCAGTAAGGAACTTAGCCAAAATTTTGAAGAAAGAAAGTTTCTTTGAAATTTCGTTACAAAGTACAAAGGGAGCAAATTACAAGGGAAAAAAGAAAAAGGAAGCCTATTAGGGGTCCTGGACACCTGTTGGCTCCTCGGCATCTTCAGCTACCTCACCTTTGGTGTCATCTTCTTTAGCAGCAACTGTTGGGCCCGAAGGTGGATTAGCTAGGAGATTGAGGAACTCTATCCTCGACCACTCCCAAGATGGTCCTTTGGGGATGTCCAGGGCCACCAAAAAGGAAAAGTTGAGGTCAGGAAATTTGGACAGAACTTGGTGACGAGCCAGGCAAAAACTGTCTTGATAAGAGGACTTAGTTGCCTGTTCAGACTTTTTCTTCTCCACTTGCAAGTCCTCCAGTTCATTATTGAGCACCACGACCTCCCTCTCCAACTTCTTCTTTTTTTCTTCTCCTTCTTCAACTTGTCGATCTCAGCCTGAAGTTTGAAGTTAAGAGCTAATGCCTTTGTAAGGTTAGTAACGGCACCCTCCTAATCCTTTTGGAAAGCCTCATTTGCCAAGGTCAAAGATATCACCTTCGAACCGAGGTCTAACATCTTTGCCAAAAAGTCCTGAATGAGCTCCCCCTGACTCTTCAGAAACTCTTCCCGAAGGTTGGCCAGCTCTTCCTTGGCTATTTTATTAAGTTCGCCATACTTGACAAAATAGCCGATAAGGAGGTCATTGGCCTTTGCCAAGGACTCCTCAAACCGAAGACTGTTTGGTTACCTAAGCTCTAGAGTATCCACTATATGCCAATAACTGCAAAAGGAAAGGCAGAATGAGGATAAAAAACAAGCAAAAACTTAGGAAATTTCGCTAAGTCCCAAAAGGTTCAAAAGCTTACTTAGGCAGCATGTTCACTCATCTTGGTGGCAAGGACCTCCTCATTCGGACACTCCTCTGTGAGGGACTGGAAAGTGGTGTTTGTCAGGATGCCCTTCGCCATCTGAGGAGCCATTTTCTGGCTATCCTTGGAGAACAAGTCCATGTCCTCCGTGAAAGTCCAAAAAGGCTCCCTCGGCACCTTGTCCTTCGGAATTTTGGTATCCCGAAGGGCCCTCTTCCGAGCATGCTCCACCACCCACTGAGTATGTGCTTGCTCCTCTACAAAATCACACCAAAATTCCATTAGCACGTTATCCCTTAGCCATTCATCTATAAGGTCTAAAATACCAAAAATTCCCAAACTCATAGAAGAATGGCTAAGGAACAAACCTGGTGGAAGCTTGACATTGTCTCCCTCGGAGTCACTAACCTCGAGGACCTCGGTAGGAATATGCTTGCCTTTCCTCTTTCGGCACTCCTCAAGCTCCTCGGCCAAAAGTCCCCCAACCGAGGTCCCCAAGGTCTCCGCCGCAGTATTGGGACTTAGGGGAGTTGAGCAGATGGTCGGCTCTGAAGGGGGGTTGGCACGAACAGAAGTTTGATCCTGCACCTCCACATCGCCTTCAGGCAGAGGAGGAAGGAAGTCCTCCTTGACTTTCTTTGACTTCGGGGCCGAATATGGTCCTCCAGGCATCTTCTTCCTCTTCGGTGTCGACTTCTTTCTCTGCTGCTCCCCCTTCTCAGCCTGATCGAGGAAGAGAGACTTGTAAAATGCAGTGGACTTGTCACCCATCTTTACAAAAATAATAACATCAGTGTAAGTACAGAATGATATACATGAAAAAATCTGGAAATAAACTTACTCTCTTCAAGAACCGGATACGTGAGTTTATCGCGAAGAAGCATTACCAGCCACGCCTTCTTCCCATCAAAAGGAGGCTTCGGAATGTTCAGGTTGGTAATGTGTTCCTTGATCACCCCTAACTTTCGAAGGACCTCTTCGATCATGAAATTCCATCTAATGGGAAAGGGGTATAAGGAATGCGGAGGGACCTCGGGATCCTAGTCCGCGACAGCCCGAATACGACTGTCGAACTCCTCAAATTGGGCTTCTAACTCTAAGGTTAGCAGCTTCCTGGGATCAACTACATCAATATCCAAAGTCCCCAAAGCCCATTTGGTTGGCACATGCTTCCACTTCTCATCCACCTTCAGAAAGAAGAACTTCTTCTGCCACCCTTGCCAACTGTCCTTCATTCCGAAGGTGAATGTATATTTCTTACTTCCAGATCCCTGAGGAAGCAAGAAGTAGAACCCACCATTCAAAATGGGGTGGAGTTTGTAATATTGCATGAAAAAGATGAAGTGGGCCTCTATCTTGAAGACCCCACACATGCAAAAGAAGGTGTTGAAATAAGAATAGGAGTTCGGAGGATGTTGGTTCATAGCTATACCATGGAACTGGCAAAAGTCGCAAACCATCTTCGGCAGAGGATACTGAAGTCCGACCTTCAGCTAGGCTCGAAAGACGGTAACTTCATCCGAATGAGGCATATAACTAGGCATACCTGGACTAGGCCTAATGACAGCATAAGAAGGAAGGAAGAATTTGGCCTACCACTTCTGAACTTTCTTTGAAGTGGCACAACTTGGATAAGAGTTGAGGGGAAACCAACTCTCAGGAATGAGATAGGTCTTAGCTTGGGAAGCAGACATGTTCGGAAAGAAGAAGTCTAACCTCAGCAAGGTGAAAAAAAAAGAATGGGGAAGACACACAAAAAATACCGAAGAACGACTTCAGAAAAGAGAGCCACCTAGCTCGGAACAAGGTATGAACTTTGGAAGACCACTGCAAGTGTTGCCGGAAATCGCTCTGCCGCTAGCACAGCCGCCGAAAAAAGAAAGAGACAAGAGGAAACTCGAGAGCAAAAGAAAGTAAAAGAAAAGAAGTGTGGAAAAAACTGAAGAAGATGGGTTTATATAGGCCGAATGAGGCAGGCGAAGCGTCGCCATAATGATCCATCGAAGGCAAAGAGATGCGACTGTTCACCAGTCACCAGGTGACACGTGTCACCTGATGCAAGAAACAAGGGTACGCTCCTAACAGCTGCCAGTCCTATGCAAGTCCTTCCTGAGGAGACGCATCCATCTGTTCAGAAGATGTGACGATTCACTGGCAGGTAATAAAAAACCCAGAAGGGGAATGTACACTTCGGTCCGACGAAACAACTTCGGGAACACCCTAAGCTTGGGAAAAGAATGAATACCACATAATGCCGAAGGCATTACCTCGGCTAGGAGAGGCGTCCTGAACCAAAGAAGGGCCCTTATCCGAAGAAGATAACCTCGGTCAAAAATTCAGTTTACTTGCTGAGACAACTGTCACCTACCACAAAGAGTTCCACAAAACGCTTGTAAAAGCTCAAGTACCAAATATACAACTTCGGCTTTCCGAGGGGGGTATGTGATAGCCAAAGGGCTATTAATCCTTCTAGAATTTCCAAAGTTACCTGAGAAGCACCACCCTCGGGAAACCTGAGTGCCCAACCTCGAGAAAGAGAGGGCCCTTACCATCCTCGGGAAGAACATCACCTTAGAACCGAGATCTCCAGATCACCTAGCCAAAAACCACCCTCAGGAGAGACCTAGTACCAACCTCGGTGAACGGCAACCACCCTCGGTTGGTGACAGAACCGACCTCAAAAATCCTATAAACTACGACCTTTGGAATAGCGAACTCACCAAGTTCGAGAAAGTATATCCCTATCCTCGGTCGGGAAGAGCATCTTTCGAAGGTGCCACACTCTGCCAAAGGCCCTCTCCTAATAGCCCTTGGTGGCTATATTGAGCCGAAGGAGGCCTCCTAATCCGAAAGAGCCTTATACTCCGAAGGGGTCTTGCGGAAACATGACAAAAACGGTTAAGGAGCCTCTGACAAAGAGACCTCGCACACGCCTCTGCCCTCTGGCCAAAACGGCCTACGGCCAGTTGGAGATACCTATCACCGAGGGTACGTATCAAATTTGACCGAACACATGTCACAATCTGAACAAGCTGTGTCGAACAGCTTCCTCCCTCCACCCTTATATAAATACTTAGGAATGACCTTGGTAAGGAAGGACACAGAACTCTTACTATGTTCCTCACTCTCTGCTCCCTACTACTACCACTCTCAAAAGCACTGATTTATGCGTCGGAGGCTCCCGGAAACACATTTTAGGGAGCTCCTAACCCTAGTTCTTCTGAGTGTTTCAGGCACCTTCATACTAGAAGTCTCTCCTTCAAGCCAACTTGTCATATGCGAGGATGCCGCCGGGCATCGCTTTTCAAAATTAAAATTCAACCATCACATTTCTAAAATTTCAGATGAAAAAAAGATTTTAAGTCCAGGTGATATGAAAGAATTCTTGTTCTCAATTTTTTTTCTAGAAATTATACTAACATCACTCGCATAATATGTTTGTTATCATTGGATTTGTTTAAATTGATAAATTATATATTTATGGCACTTCCAACTTTATGAAAATAAAAAAAACCATAACCCCTAAGTTAAATAAAAGTATCAAAAATCAACGGGTAAATAGACAAAGAATTATTGACTGTAAGAGAAATACAATATAAACATCTGTGAGCAAAAGAAAAAAAAAAGTAGTAGCAGGGGGTGGGGGATATGAAGGAAAATTGTATAGGAGGGCTGGAGGGAAAAGAACAAAGTGGGAAAAAAAATTTTAAAAAAAGGAAACAAAGAAAAAAAATATTCATTTACTTTTGATAGTTGGGAACCAATGAAAATTAAAGCAATGAGTTAATTTGAGAAGGATAATTCAGTTATAAAAAGATATTTAAATTTAATTAATATCATTTTACTTTTTCAATAAGAATTAAATGCTCATTTAATACTCCTTAACATGTGCCCTTAGGGCACATATTAGACAAACCTATTTTATATTTAAGGTAATTTTTTTGTTTATTGTTGACGAGGATGTACAAGAAATTCATGTTACCCTTCAATGTTGAATTTTGCACCTTTTTATTTAATGATGCACTATCTTTTGATTTGCAAGGATGTTAACAAGAAATTTACTATTCTCCTTTAATGTTGACTTTTGCAATTTTATATTTAATGCAAATTTTTTATTTAATGTTGACTAGAATATACAAGAAATTCACCACTGTCTTCCAATACAAGATTGACATTTTCAAGCTCTCTAATGTGTCTACTTGAACTAGTTGGATGACGACGTCTTTTCTATGACTTTAGGCAAAGTATTCCTCTTGTTCTCAATGCTAGCTTGCGTACTCCAAGGAATAAAAGAGGGAAGTGTGTTGGGATTTTAGAACTCTTTGTCAAATTTGTCAAGAAAAGATTCTCTAAATAAATGCACTTCATATATCCCTACATATAGTGATGCATGAATCCTAAGCCCAATGGGTTTCATAACCTTAATCCAATAAGGCTTAATTTTAGGCTTAATAATGGCTTAACTTTTGAGTCAATAATTAATTTGAAATTACCATAAACACATAAGCAAACAATTTAGCCACTGCATTTAAATAATCTAATTGACTCTAAGTGCGTGACCCTATAGACTCTTATCACATTGACAATGATCATAAATCACATATATGATCATAAACAATCACTACTAGAAAAATGGATTTTTCCAACGCCTTTTTTCCAACGGACTAGCCGTTGGAAAATATCCAACGGCCTTGGCCGTTGGAGGTTAGAGAATTTTAATTACCAACGGAATGACCGTTGGAAGAATTGAAAATGTGAAAGGATCACAATTTCCAACAGCCTTGGCCGTTGGAAAATAAATGCAAAGTATTTCCAACGGCCTAAGCCATTGGAAAACAAATTTAGTGAACCAACATTTTGAATATTTTTCAAACGTAGTATTGTATTTTTTTCCAACGGCCTTAGCCGTTGGAAGATGAATATATTAAACTGTTGATAAGTTTCCAACGGCCTATAGCCGTTGGAAAATGGAGAGAGTGAAATGCGCCGTTTCATTAATTCGGAAAATGCAAAATTTAGGGGCCCCCCAGCCAGATCGTCTTCTTCATCGCGTTCCTCTCTCTCTCGCTCTCCTGTTCTCTGCAGAAACCCACAATTTAGTAGGAAGACGGTTTGGTGGGATTTCTTTCATGGATGCTGCGATGCTAGCAATAATTTTCTGGGTAAGCAAGAATATCTTTCAATCTTTAACGTGCTTGAGCGTTTGAAACGTTTAATATTTAATTGCGTTCAAATCATTAGTGGATGATGAATCGAATGCTTACTAGACCAGTAAATGAATTATTGAAGTAATTGATGAAATCTCTTGGATTTGTACCCTTTCTAGCTTCCCCTGGACTAAAATGATCATATTTTCTGCTACAAAATTGTGACATTCGGAAATTCGGCAAAGGGCTTGGACCCTAAACCCTGCTTCGCCATTGTTGTTCAATTGTCAGGTTTTGATGGGAGGTGAAATCTGAAAGGAAGTTTATAAGAGGCGAAAATGGTGAGTCTATCACGATTATGCTTGTTTTAGTTTCAATTTCCACATGATTTTTTGGCTTCTTTCCACTGATAGCTTTGACATCGTCTCACTAGAAGTTAATGATCAAATGCAAGAAAAAGAAAATCTGGGTATTTATGAGCGGAAGCTTGATTTATATAGAGAGAGACGAGCTCATGTTACTGTTGTTCCTGGTTGGACTTTTAGCCAATTCAATTTGGTGCATTTTGGTGTTATAGACAATCTGAGGGGGGAAATCCTTGGAATGGGCTTCTATTTTGTTCTGGGTGTTGTGAGAGCCAATGGTGGCCTTTGTTTCATTTAATTTTGGTGATTCTTTAGTTGTTTGCTTGATTTGGTTTGCAGTCGGATATTAGAAAGTGGTTTATGAAAGCACATGACAAGGGAAAAGGAAATGGTAGTGTTTCTAAACCTGCGGTTGCTACACCAACTGATACGGAGAAGGTAAGCCTTTGTCGCCCCTTCTCTGTTTTTCATTTCCCATCTCTTGTAACAACACTGTGTACAGCTTGCCTTAATTTCTTGATGAATAATTTTGATAATATCCAAACCGAAAAATGTGTTAACTTATTTTATTCTCTGTTTTTTGCTGTTCATAAGGAGTCATTGTGATTGTGTCTACGCAAAAGTTTAAAACATATAGTAAAAGCTTATGTGGCACCAATTAAAAGACTGCTTATGAAACATGGTCTCAAGGTCTTTATGAATTCGCTCAACATTACAAATTTACACGATGTCATTAATTTATTGTTCTCATGTTTTTGGCAGTCATTCTTATTTACTGTTGAAATAGCAAGACCTGGAAAAGGAATACAGATAAAGTGTCACACTAAGCTGGTCTTGTGAATGAATTGTTTAAATATGGGAGTTGTGGCATATGGCTGCAAATGAAACACTATTTGTTATCTTGTCAAAAATAGCCTTTTTTGCTCCAAGCATAAGGTTTTATGTGCTGGAAGAATGCAAGCGCCAGTATTTCACATAAACGTTCATTTGATTTGGATGCTGGTACAGTAATGAGGTTAGTAGAGCATGGAATCTTGTTTAGTAATTGCTCATCCTCTTTTCATCCCTTCCTGAGACTCTTTATTTTAATACCACATATGCTTATCTTATTTCTTTTCCTTGTTTGTTTTCTTCTTTATTTTTCAATGCATGGATCAACAAAAGATCCAGGAAAATTCTGGACGAAGGAAAACTAGCAAGTATTTTGCTGCAGATAAACAAAGGCCAGACGATGAGAAAGTGGTGGTGGAAGGGGTAATGGTGGTAGAGGCGCTTCTGGGGCAGCATCTAGAGGAAGAGGTAGGCGTGCTGGACGGGGTGGATTCATGAACTTTGCAGAACGTAAAGATCCTCCACATAAAGGGGATAAGGTTAAACATGCTCATGTTATTATTAGAATTATTTTAATTAATTTGAAGGAAGTAGCAATGATATAACATCTCTCTCTGCCTCAGGAAATCCCTGAAGGTTCACCTGATTGCTTAGGAGGATTGACTTTTGTGATTAGTGGAACTCTTGATAGGTAGTTGCTTTCTTCATAAAGCTTTTCTCCTCATTTTTTTTCTTCCCCCTTTGTATCTTTTAATTTTGGTGCATAATTGAAACTTTGCTTTTAACATTCGTGTCATAAATTCTTTCCTTTTTTTTCGGGGATGTTGAGACCCCATTTTCCAAGGAACATAATTATCTTTTGTGATGATTGTGAGATTTTTGTAAGTCTTATGTCTGTAAATTTCATAAATTGATGATCTCCTGTTGACCTTCTCTTTTCAGCATGGAAAGGGAAGAAGCAAAAGATCTGATCAAATGTCATGGGGGACGTGTAACTGGATCTGTTAGCAAAAAAATGGTTACTATGCATTTCTACCTTTTCTTATGCACACACACACACACACACACACACACACACACACACACATTTTATACTGAAGTCATGCAACAATGCTGGCTTATGAGTAACATTATCTGTTTGCAGAACTTTCTTTTATGTGATGAGGATATTTGAGGGCGAAAGTCATCAAAAGCCAAAGAGCTTGGGTTAGTTGTCTTTTATCTCTTTAATTCTTGGGTTCTGCATTTTGTTGTATTACCGTTTTCCTATCTGAGGATGGACTGTTTGACTTGATCCGTAAATCCAATCATGCAAAGGTACCTTTGAAGGATGAGTCGAAAGAGTCTGCTGGAAAAGCTGCTGCATCTCTTCCTAAAAAAGGCCCTCAGCAAGTAAAATTAGAGAGTACGTCCTGATTTGAAAATTTGTTTTGCCCAATTGTCTCATTGCTCCCTATGGTTAATGGTGTTAAAATTTTGTTCTTTCTCACACAACTGGCACATAAGGTGATTCTGGATAACAAGTTAGTGGCACATAATGATGTCAACGTTGTTCTGGATGATTTTTTTTTTGTCATCACAAAAGTGAAATTTTTTTTATGGAGAATGGAGGAAATATGCATAATGGGTCTGAAAAGTACTGGATTCTTTGGCTTTTATTTGTTCTGCTATTCAGTTGAATGAGTTAATTTTAGTATGTTTTAGATTTATGTCGATAGATTATATAGCTGCATTGGATGCTTGGACCACTCTTAGTTGTAACTTTCTTTGGTTCGCCAATGTCCTATTACTCCAAGTGGACTTATAATTTGCTCTGCTTGTGGTGAATATGAGAGAATCTTTTTCCAGCATTATGCTAGATTGAGCCATAATGTTTTTTGCTGCATGGCCATTGTGTTCTTTATGTAAGAATTCCAGTTATTGACTCTATTCCTGTTTATCTGCCAATTACAAAGGCAACTCTTCAGTTTGTCAAATCTTCTGATAGGAGTTCCAAAAGTGTCTTTGTGAAGCAGAAAGTTGGACCTGGCCAATATCCTTCTTTGACATGGACTGAAAAATATCATCCAAAGGTTCCAAATGAGATAATTGGGAACCAATCACTGGTAAGGTCGTTTGTCAAATCTTCACTTTTGTATGTTAATTCATTCCTTGTGACAATAGTTTTATGTGATTGCATGAGCAGCTCAATGAACTGCATAGGTGGTTAGGCCATTGGAATGAATTGTTTTCTGTATCTGGAAGCAAGGGAAAGGGGAAAAAGCAAAGTGATCCTGATGCAAAAAAGGCAGTTCTGTTGAGTGGAACTCCTGGTATAGGCAAAACTACAGCTGCCAAGTTGGTCAGTCAGATGTTAGGGCTCCAGATGATTGAGGTGAATCTCACTTGTTAAATAATTGTCCATGCAATTAATTAGAACTCGTATATATTCAAAGCAGGCATATCATTTGTTAACAATATTTGTGTCAACAAACAAACACTTTTTAGGAGAATGGAACCATATAATTTCAATTATATATGTTTTTATGTGTATTGTAACTATATTTGTGTCATGATATTGTAATTTCAATTTTTCCAACCAATGTGTATGTTATAACTATATTTATGACATGATTCTGTACTATCAATTGTGTATGTTTTCATTGAGATTTACAACTGCATATATGCACGTGCACCCGTTCAGAATGTGGTTACATACGATATAATAAATTTGAAACGCCTAAGCCGTTTGACGTTTAAAGAAACGCATTGGAAATTGAACCGGAATATACAAAATATCAAAAAACACACTTTTCCAACGGCCAAGGCCGTTGGAAAACGGAAAAAATAAAAAAAATAATAGAGCCGTTGGAAAATTTCCAACTGTTCAGATTCCAACGGCTGACAGTTGGAAATTCCAACGGCCCTCACTTTGACCGTTGGAAAATGAACTTCCAACGGTTGGTTTTCCAACGTCTTATTTCCAACGGCTTCACGTTGGAAATTTTGGTTTTTTTTAGTAGTGAATTAGCGGTGTCTAGTAACATATCATTGCTACCCAAATGACAAGATAGTCTGTGACTTGACTAAACCTCTATGATCATTACTCATATGCGCTTTTATCCCCTTATTAGAGATATCAAGATTGAGCACGAGACATAAAATATGTCATCCTCGTATAGCTCAATCTTTGTTTTCTTGATTTCTGAGTAGACTGACTAAATTGATGACATTGATATTCCATATCAACTCATCCAAGCATGATCATGTATTTCCTAAATCTCACTTTATCAAGGAGCACAAAGATATCATTCTCATTATGTAGAAAGGACAAATCTCATCTTGATCATTTAAATCTCTCTATATAATATATGACGTACCTAATGATCACCTTTATATTCACTTAGTTACAATCAACAAAGAATAATATCAAAATATGTGACTCATGTTTAGGGAATTTTGATGACCTCAAGTCAAAGGACTACATATACAATTATCACTATGAGAACCGCTTATGACACTCATATAACGATCCGTGTGGGGTTTTCATGGTGAGTCATTACAGTATACAATTTATCCAACTCGTAGCCATATATTGACTACATATCTTATATCAGTCTTCACATATGCTACTCTTCATGTAATATTGCAACCTGCTCAACAATGTTACTCAACCAAGGACATTTATTAATAATAATATTATTCTAGGGTTATAACTATGTTTGATCTTGTTACGGAGGAATAAGGGATAAAATATAATCATTAGAGAAATATGTCAATAAAATATTATGACTACTGTGTAAAATGCAATAATCTCATAATTGACTTTTAGGTATAACAATAACACCATTTAAGTGAGCCGAGAGGGTAAAAGCTACTAGTTTCCAAAGTTTTGATGGGCGAATAAATCTAAGTTAAAGTTCAAGAGGTAAAAGGTCTGAGTTAGAAAAGTTCAAGAGGCAAAAGGAGTTTTATACCAAAATAAAAATAATACACAAACTTTTGTTATCTTCTTTATTCTTTGTGCCAAAACAAAATATTTTCAAAGAAACTAGTTTGGATGTAGAATTAGTAAGTGTGAAAGCATTAATTAGGTGTTAATACAATTGGCATAAAGATTACTATTTCATGTAGCTGCCAAAGTTTGAATTTTGAATTATGTAGAAAATTTCTTCTCTTTATAGTTAATGAGTGAGTTTAAATTAAATGTCTTAGGGTGGGCTCTATTAAATACTTTTATTTTTGTCTCTTTTCTATTTTATTGCTCCATTTTTTTTGTTCATTTTTTTTATTTTAGTGATGTGACTTGTCTGTTGTTTTGTACTTCCAACTTTACAATGGATACAAAGAGAGACAGTGTTTTCAAACTCAGCCGAGCCTGGCTGGTTGAACCAATTTGACCATGACCGAGGAGGCAAAGTAGGCTGAATTGCACCCTTAAACCCATTGAGGTCAAAATCCAGTCAAATCTGGAAAACTCAGTTCAACAAGCTCACTTCTTTGTTCCTTACAATGTGGGCTTCGAATTTAGCTCACTTAATTATATTGGGCTAATGCTATGATGGCCCAAAATTGAAATAATTTTTTTGAAAAAAAAAAAGAGAATAAAACGACTTCAAAGCAGAGCAACACAAATGAAGTTGTTTAGAAGTTAGAATAAGGAGAGAGAGATAGAGGCAAACCAGTGAGTATCTTTTGGAATATTGAGAATTTTAACTTTAAAATAATTAATTATTTTGGCATCATTTTGAATATTGAGGAAGGAAAGAGAGATAGAGGCAAACCAGTGAGTATCTTTTGGAATATTGAGAATTTTAATTTTAAAATAATTAATTATTTTGGCATAATTTTAAATATTGAGGATTTTAATTTTAAAATTTAAGTGATTAACTATGCACTTAGCTTATTATACATTAAATTATGTGCCATTTTGTTTTAAAATATAAAAAGTAAAGTGTTATTATGTGATCTATATATAAGAAGACATGAAAGTATTTTATTTTTTGGATAGCAATAGCAAAACATGCTTAACAGGGTGTAAGGATGCTTTTGTGTGAAGGCTGCTGCACATTGTAGCTGGCCTAGGCAGTTGAAATGGTTGACCCATCACACAGGTATCTTTCCGAATTGCTCTTCAAGCCAAGTTTGATAATATTGAGGGAAGATGTTAGAAAGACGCAATGAATACTTTTTGACTTGTCCACGATGCTTCTTGTTTCTTCAAGATTACTTAACAGAATGAAAATTGCCGGTCGCACTTTTGTGTCCTACTCTTCTAACGCATCACCCTCATAGAGAAATTAAGTCTTCCCTATAAAATTTAGCAAAAACTCTTTTATATGAAACTAAATTCTTAAGATACTAAATTAGTAATTTATTATATGAAATTGATACCTAAATATATAAAACTCTCTGAACGTAATTGTGTATGTGAAAAAATGAATGGTTGATGTATTTTTTTTTATAATAACCATATTTATGAAATTATCTTTGCTTGTTTCCTTAATATTATCTTTGAAAATGAATTCAAACTCAAATTCTCTAACTAAAAATATTATCTTTGGTATTTTCCTTTTGAAATTATGTTAATCTTGTTAAATTTAATTAACTCATACTTACCTACAAAGTGGAGTGCTGTTAACTTTAACATCTTCCATTAGTTGGTGAACGTATGCAGGGTGCATTTCAGAATTCGCCCAGGGAGAAACCTTTAGGCCGAAGACTAAAGAGCATATGGAAAATGAGAGAGAAAGCACTATTGTTTTAATGCAACTTTTATTTTAATGCACTATCTTTTGATGTCTGTCGGATGTTGCCAAGATATTTACCATTCTCCTTAAATGTTGACTTCTACAATTTTATATTTAAGGTAACTTTTTTATTTAATGTTCACAAAGGTGTGCAAGAAATTCACCATTGCACTTCAAATGTTGAATTTTACACCTTTTTATTTAATGATGCACTATCTTTTGATTTGCAAGAATGTTGCCAAGAAATTTACTATTCTCCTTAAATGTTGACTTATGCAATTTTATATTTAAGGTAATTTTTTTATTTAATATTGACAAGGATGTACAAGAAACTCACCGTTGCCCCACAATGTTGACTTTTGAACTTTTTTATTTAATAATGTACTATCTTTTCATTTGCAAGGATGTTGCCAAGAAATTTACCATTTTCCTTGAATGTTGACTTCTGCAATTTTATATTTAAGGTACATTTTTTATTTAATGTTGACATGGATGTGCAAGAAATTCACCGTTGCCTTTCAATGTTGAATTTTGCATCTTTTCATTTAATAATGCACTATCTTTTGATTTGCAAGGATGTTGCCAAGAAATTAACCATTTTCTTTGAACATTGACTTCTGTAATTTTATATTTAATGCAACTTTTTTATTTAATGTTGACAAGAATGTGCAAGAAATTCATCATTGCCTTCAATATTGACTTTTGCAACTTTTTATTTAATACACTATCTTTTGACGTGTAATGATGTTGCCAATTGCTTCACTTCACTTTCGGTTTTTCTTACTTCTTTCTCATTTTTAAAATTGCTCTTTTTTATTTTTATTTTTTATCTAAAATTAATATCATTTAAACTAATACTACAATTGTCACATATAAACTGTTACTTTTACTATAATATCATTTATTAATATTAAAAATATCATATATTAACATTAAAAATATAATGTAATATAACATACACCTGTGCGGTGTAGTAAGAAAAAGTTCACCATCCTTTAATAAATGAATTAAGAAACAAAATCTGAAAAAGCTTCTGTAACGACCCAAGTCCAAAACCGGTCAACGGAACGCCTGCCCACACCACATGAGCTATCCTTTATGTAACACCCCCATGTCCTACATGGTTGAATTGTGGGAAGCCTTATGTGGATATATAGGCTCCAATTCCAGAACATAAACACCTAGCGCTTATCCTTTTCTAAAAAAAAGATAGCCCATGTGGTGTGGGCAGGTGTTCCGTTGACCGGTTCTGGACTTGGGTCGTTACAGATGGTATCAGAGCCGACCCGGGACCACGATGGTGTGACATAGTGGGTATGCACATGCATCGTCTACCGGGACTGATCCTGGATTCGAGAGGTTACTTGGTCAGGGGCTAAGTAGTCCGATTAGAGAGGTTACTTGGTCCGGGGAACCAAGTAATCCGATTGACCCCAACGGGGACGTTGGGTACATAAGGGGGGGAGTTTGTAACACCCCCATGTCCCACATGGTTGAATTGTGGGAAGCCTTATGTGGATATATAGGCTCCAATTCCAGAACATAAACACCTAGCGCTTATCCTTTTCTAAAAAAAGGATAGCCCATGTGGTGTGGGCAGGTGTTCCGTTTACCGGTTCTGGACTTGGGTCGTTACAGCTTCACCATGTAACGGGGTCTAAAACATCTCAATTTAGATTAATATTGTACCATTTTTTTAGTTTTACTTTTATCTAGTCACACAATTATGTAAGTATAACTGAAATAAAAGACATAAAAATCTAAATGAAATTTTTTGAGATCACTAATTATGAAATGAGGAATATAAAATATATGCATAATAATAATTCGAATAATGTATTTTAAGAAAAAAAATAAAAAAATAATTAATTTTTAACTTTCCCTACCAGAAAAATAAAATATAGCGCTTTAATAAATTGCAGTTGCCACAAAAAAAATATATAATTTAGGTGAAGAACCACTAATACATATAAATAAATAATTTTAATATATTATTACATTCATTCTATATTCTTTGTTACTATTTTTGGCTGTTCCAAATTTTTATAATATTTTCATATTAGTAAATTACTTTATCATATTACCCTTTAAACTAAAATTTTAATATTTATTTTCTTTAATCTATCTTAATTTTCATATAAAAAGTGAATGATAAAAATAAAAAGGCCTAAAGACCTTTTCACCCCTAAATTTTTCCAAATCAAACTTTTTACCCTCTAAACTTTGGCTCAAGTTCACTTGTCCCTAAAATTTTGAAAATTGGTACCTTTTATCCCCTCAACCCACTTAAATGGTTGTGTAAATTATATGGAGACTAAAATGAATATAAAATAGAAGACAAAAGAATAGTTAACCATTTGACACAGACTTTTTACACTATTTTAGTTATCTGCTTCAATTTTCTTAATTCAAATAATTTAGGGAATTACCAACCTCGCATAATCTATATGATTCAACCAATATTCTGCACTGACTCGTTCATAGAACTAGAGGTTTATGTGGAAAAAATTACTAATTAGTACTTCATCTTCCGCTTTATTTTTTTTCGGTCCTCATATAACCTAAATAGTCATTTGTAGGGTTTTAGGAATAGAAATAATGCAACGAAATTAACTGAAACACCTTCACAACCATTGTGAAATGGGGTGAACCAAGTATTTAAAATTTTTCATGCCTAACGAATTGTGATCTTTACCCAACTATTAAGTCGAATCACAAAAACTAAACGATTGAAATTTTCAAGCTCTCTAATGTGTTCACATGAACTAGTTGGATCATGACACCTCCTCCATGACTTTAGCTGAAGCATTCCTTTTGTTCTTAATGTTTGCTTGTTTGTTCCAAGGAAGACAAGAGGGCAGTGTGTTAGGATTTTAGAACTTGTTGTCGAATTTGTCCATAAAAAATTCTCTAAATAAACACACTATATGTATCCCTATATATAGTGATCCATGAATCCTAAGCCAAGTGATTTTATGATCCTAATCCAATCGGGTCTAGTTTCGGGCATAATAATGGCTCAACTTTGAGCTAATAATTAATTTGAAATTATCATGAACACATAAGCAAACAATTTAGCCAATGCATTCAAAGAATCTAATTGATTCTAAGTGTGTGACCCTATAGGCTCTTATTACATTGAGAATGATCATAAATCACATATATGATCATAAACGATGAGTGGTGTCTAGTAATATATCATTGCTACCCAAGTGACAAGATAGTCAGCGACTTGACTAAATCTCCATGATCATTACTCATATTGGCCTTTATCCTCTTATCAGAGATACCAAGATAGAGTAAGAGACATGGAACATGTCATCCTCGTATAGCTCAATCTTTGTTTTCTTAATTCCTGAGTAAACTGACTAAATTGATGACATTGATATTCCATATCAATTTATCTGAGCATGATCATGTATTTCCTCAGTCTTACTTTATCAAGGAGTACAAAGATATCACTCTCGTTATATAAAAGGACCAATCTCATCTTGATCATATAAATCCCTCAGTATAATATGTGATGTACCTAATGACCACCTTTATGTTTACTTAGTTATAAGCAATAAAGAATAGTATTAAAATATGTGACTCATGTTTAGGGAACCTTGACGACTTCAAGTCAAAGGATTACATATATAACGATCATTATGAGAACCACTTATGACACCCATATAATGATCCATATAGGCTCTTATGATGAGTCGATTCAGTATACAAGTTCTCAAACTCGTAGCCACATGTTGACTACATATCTCATATTAGTACTTATGCTACTCTTCATGTAATATTGCAACCTACTCGACAATATTACTCGACCAGGGACATTTAATAATAATATTATTATTCTAGGGTTATAACTATGTTTGATCTTATTATGAAGAAATAAGGGATCAAATATAATCATTAGAGAAATGCGTCAATAAAATATCATGACTTATGTGTGAAATACAATCATCTCATGATTAACTTTTGGGTATAATACTAACACCATTTAAGTGGGCTGAAAGGGTAAAAGCTGCTAGTTTCCAAAGTTTTGAGGGGCGAGTAAATCTAAGTCAAAGCTTAGGGGGTAAAATGTCTAAGTTAGAAAAGTTCAAAGAGTAAAAGGGGTTTTACACCAAAATAAAAATAATACACAAACTTTTGTTCTCTTCCTTATTCTTTCTACCAAACCAAAATATTTTAGAGAAAGTGGTACAGATGTAGAATTAGTAAGTGTAAAAGCATTAATTAGATGTTAATACAATTGGCATAAAAATTATTATATCATGCAACTGCCAAAGTTTGAATTTTGAATTATGTAGAAATTTCTTCTCTTTATAGTTAATGAGTGAGTTTAAATTAAATGTCTTAGGGTAGGCTATATTAAATACTTTTATTTTTGTCTCTTTCTTATTCTGTTGCCCTTTTTTTACATTTATTTTATTTTAGTGATGTGACTTGTCAGTTGTTCTGTCCTTCCAACTTTATGATGGATACAAGGAAAGACGTGTTATCAAACTTAGCCCAGCTTGGCTGGTTGAACCAATTTGGTTGTGACTTGGGAGGCATAGTAGACTGAATTGCACCCTTAAACCCACTGAGGTCAAAATCCAATCAAATCTGGAAGACTCGGTGACTCGTTCAACTTGGTTCATCCAACTCACTTCTTTGTTTCTTACAATGTGGGCTTTAAACTTAGCTCACTTAGTTATGTTGGCCCAAAATTGAAATAATTTTTTTTGAAAAAAAAAAAAGAATAAAATGGCTGCAAAGTTAGAAGAATACAAATGATAGCAGAACAACACAAATGAAGTCGTTTAGAAGTTAGAATAAGTAGAGAGAGATAGAGGCAAACCAAAAAGTATCTTTTGGAATATTGATGATTTTAACTTTAAAATAATTAATTATTTTGGCATGATTTTGAATATTGAGGATTTTAACTTTAAAATTTAAGTGATTAACTATGCACTTAGTTTATTATACATTAAAATTGTGTGCTATTTTGTTTTAAAATATAAAAGTAAAGTGTTATTATGTGATTATGTATAAGAAGACATGAAAGTACTTTGTTTTTTGGATAGTAACAGCTAGATATGCTTAACAAGATGCGAGGATACTTCTGTGTGAAGGCTGATGTACATTGTAACTGGCCTAGGCAGTTGAAACGGTTGACAAAATCACCCACCTATATTTTCGAATTGCTCTTCAAGCCAAGTTTGACAATATTGAGGAAAGATGTAACAAAGTCGCAATGACTGCTTTTTGACTTGTCCAAGATTGTTTTTGTTTCTTCAAGATTACTTAACAGAATGAAAATTGTTGGTCGCATTTTTGTGTCTTATTCTTCTAACGCATCACCCTCATAGAGAAATTAAGTCTTCCCTATAAAATCTAGCAAAAACTCTTTTTATGTGAAACTAAATTTTGAGCATATTAAATTACTAACCTATTATATGAAATTGATATGTAAATATATAAGACTCTCTAAATATAATTGTGTATGTGAAAAAATGAATGGATGATATATCTTTTTTTTTTTATAATTACCATATTTATCAAATTATCATTGCTTGTTTCCTTAATATTATCTTTGAAAATGAATTCAAATTCAAATTCTCTAACTAAAAATATTATCTTTGATATTTTCATTTTGAAATTACATTAATCTTGTTACAAAGTGGAGTGCTGTTAACTTTCACATCTTCCATTAGTTGGTGGACATATGTTGAGTGCATTTTAGAATTTGCCTCCCCCACTTATAATGCCATGTGTCTATTTAATCAAGAGACTGACAATCTATTAATGGCACAAGAAGTTAACAAAAAACTATTGTTGGTCCTACCTAATTTTCTTCTCTTGTTGTTTTGCAACAAGATGATAATTTAGATGATTTATACTATTGGGTCCCACCTTATTTTCTTCTCTTGTGGTTTCTTATTTTATTTTTTTTTACCATAATTGATCATTTGCATGGTCATTCTAACCATATTGGTAGTTAGTCCAAGAATATCAAGGTGAGGATTATACTCAACATTGTGCTTCACTATATAAGATTGGGATCACAAGATTAGATCACAAAGTGTAAGATCATCCTAAAAACCCCAAATTTAATGTCTAAATAATGTAATTCGTATAAAAGATAAATTATGTTAGAAAGTTCAGTGAAGTTCACGTGATATAACAACGATATAACACAAATTATCACTACAACACAAGTAAAGTTCAAGGTTTTGTAGAGAATACATCAATGTAACCAACACAAGTCTAAAAGTTTTTTTTTTATTTACTCCATACCCTCATAATTAAATTAAATATGTCAAGAATTGGGCAATACCGACTATAGGGCTACCAAACTTGGGCCATTCACTTAAATTTAACAAATTTGGGCTAAAGTAGAAGTATACCCATAGAAATCAATATCAGTTCGGATCATTAAGGTTGAAAGATTCAAATAATCTTATGATCCTAATAATTGTGATTCTATTCTAATTCTAACATATCATTGATCCTACCACTCTTTGACAAGATTTTTTTGGATCTAGATTGTAGAATCATGTGGTCCAGATCACATTTTAACAACTTTGGTTAGCCATATTTAATTTGCCATGTTTTGAACCAACTCGAAGTGAGCTGCAAAATTAAGGGGCCTTATTGTTTAAGTTATAGTTGAAAGATGGTCGATCGTCGACACCGTAAAAAATAATTCTGGTATCCCTAACAATTTAGAATAAATAAATTTGTAGTCTAGTAGTGAAAACCAGATCGAATCCTAATAGAAATTTCTTAACCGAAAGCTTATTGTCAGAAAACTGAAATAAATGGTTGGGGGGTTTTCTTGAATTGAATACTAAATTAAATTAACTGTAGAATCAAAATAAAATTAATCAATACTAAAAATGCTCATTTTAGAGTTGATTATCCATTCCAATTACGCAATTGATCATCAAAAGAAAATATTTTTTCAATCCAAGCAAATAAACAGGACTCTTTTAAAAGCTAAAAAGATTCCAAGGAATTCAGCAGTAAAATTAACCAGAAAAGGCGTCATATTAATTTCTTAATTTGAGTAACCAGATATTGAAAAGAAATTTCTAATAAACCCAAAATTAGCATTAAGAACAATGAACAAAAGTTTATTTCAGTTAATAATCTAAAAACTTGAACAATTTAATCTGTCTTACTTCTCTGTATGAACTAACCAGAAATAAAAATATTTCCAATCAATTCACTTGCTTCTAATTGAATTCTTCACCTAACCAGTTGAAAGAAAATCACACAGATTTGCAATCGCATAACCAATCCAACAAGCGAGAATAGGAAAATTAATTGAAATAAATCTAAACAACAAAGAAGTAAATACTTGAATTTAAAGGGAATTTAAGCAAGTAAAATCAATTCTCACAACCAGTGTTGGCGATAGAAATCGTCCATAGAACTGAACCAGAAATATTACACACTCATGTTTGGAAGAAAAATAAAAAACAATAATAATAAAAAAAAACTAAAATGGTTGAAAGAGAGGGGAGGGATGAGTTCTTGCGGTAGCTGCGCTTTTAAACCAAAAGAAAAAAAAACCTAGTGTGCTAAACTCATCAGAACTCCCTAAAATTTTTATATTGTTACAAAAGTACCCTAAACAAATAAAAAAAATTCAAAATAACTAGAAGGTTTCAAAGTTATCAGCCAATCAATGCTCTAGAACAGTAACAGAAACTTCAAGCTGATATTCGACCTTTACGAAGTCACTATTTCTCAAAAATCAAGGCACAAATTTTTAGATCTCCTTCTTAGCTTCGAAACGACACCTGAATCATATAAAACAGACATCTACAGCCAAAGATATGCCTAAAATACCGCAACTGCTTTTGAATCAGCGGTGACTCGTAAATCGCAATTTTGAAGCTGAATTTGACCCTCTTAACGTGCAAACAGGGTTTCATGGTCCAAATGTAATTTGTAGCTCCAAATGTTAGCTTTCCAATGAATTAAGAATCACTTCATTCCAATCTCTGTAGCTCAAGATATGTTTTTTCTACCGAAATATCGCCAATTTGTCAAAATCCTGAAAGAACACAACCAAAATAAAACATATAAAATTGCAAATTAAATCCACTTGCAATCAATTGAGTCTAGATATACTCTAAGCTATAAAATATACTCAAAATATATCTTTAAGATTCAAAACAGATTAAAACATACTAAATATGAGAGAAATAATAATAACAAATGTAAGCTTATTAAATTCCCCCACACTTAGCTTTTGCTTGTCCCTGGGCAAAACTCAAAATAGAAATATAGTTTTGAGCTAAACCCAGTAAGATAATTTCACATCCAAGGGTCTTGGAAAACTTAACAAGAAGGATTAAGCACGCAATCTACTCGGCAATAGCTACTCAAAACTAAATAAGTCATTGAAAACAATTTCTTCTCAAGCTAGCAACAATCACTGTAAAAAATCTGAGGAAAACATCAAACTTTTGCACGAAGTAAAGAGAACAAACCAGGTAGATAAGAACTCAAAAAGCACCACTGGTCTTACCACAAATCCATGGAAAATAAGAAATCAGTTGAGAAATTACTGTTTTTTTTCTTTTTTTTTATTTGACTTGATTTTTTGTTTTGTCTTTTTTTTTTTTCGTTTTACCATTTAGCGAGTGTATAATAAGAACTTTACCATACCCAAGCTATTAACTCGACATAACTCTAAAGTGGTCTTTGACCAAACTCATGTTCCTAGTACCTTTTTGAGTAGTGATCGACTCTTGCCTTAGGAGAAGACACTAACCTACTTCAATGCTCAGAACAGCGGAATAGCAAATTTTTTTTTTCAGCAGAATGCAACATAAGTCAAACAATTTTTATTTTTTTTTCAAGTGATTCAAACTATCCATCAACCGAACAAATTGCATATTTAACTTAATAAGCTCATAATCTCACAAGGTTTAAATCAATGTACTAAGTACACAAATTTGATGAAAAAAACAGATTCTTAAGATAACCATCAATTAGCTTGATCAAAAATTGAAAAAAATAATTTAAAAATAAAATTTGAGAGTTGCATAAAGACTAATAAATTACTAACTCAACACTCAAGCTAAGCATTCAAGAACCAAAAAGGTGAAATCATCTAAACAATTCAGATCGATGCTCAAAAGTATGAATAAAAAAAATTTTAGTTCAAAGATTTTAAAAGTAGAAAATTATGGCTCAAACTACCCACTTCCCCACACTTAAATTAAACATTGTGCTCAATGTTTACATTAAAAGCATAGATGGGGAAGAGAAAAAGTATCACCCTGAAAGGTGATTTCATAATGATTTATCACCCAGAATTTGACATCAGCTTTCTGCCCCATATGGTTCGGTTCACCTTCAGCTTGAAAGAAATATTGCCTAACCAAGAAAATCAGTTGTGAGAATAAAGAAACCTAAAAAATAAAAGCTGAAAAATAAAAATAAAAATAAAAGAAAGAAAGGAAAAGATAAATCCTAATTGTTCGTGGCACAAAACCACGTTTGGGTTACCTCCCAAAAATGCCTTTCTTTATTGTCTTTGGCTAGACAGTCCCTTCCCGCATCAACCAGGGTGCTTTGAGAATCCCTCATAAAAAGATTTTAATTTATGCATCTCAGTGTTAAACACTTTATCCGTTTTCAAACTTTTAAGCTTGATTGCACAATGAGTAGAAATATCAGTAATAACAAATGGTCCAATCCAATTAAGCTCAAACTTACCAGATAACACTTTCCATCTTTTTCTGTGTTTGTGAAACACATTTTGTCCAACCACAAATGACATCTCATGTTCTTGTTGCAACTTGAGATTTACTTGGTTTTCAAACTTTGTTCCTGATTCATTCTGTATCAAAGTATTAATTTTTTCAACAAAAAAAACAGAATTATCCTTGTCAGTTTCCTTCAATGTGTCAAAAATATTGAACTGTGCAATTTTTCCATTAAATTCCATTATGAGAGTGCCAGTATCCACATTAATCTTGGTCTTGGATATCTTTAAAAATGGTCTTTTTAAACACAATAGGAGCAGTTAGGTCACTATTCTCCATATCAAGCACATAAAAATCAGTAGGAAAAATTAAATCATTTACTTTCACAAAAACATCCTTAACCATGCCCCTAGGATAGGCAATCGATTTATCAGCTAATTGCATCACAACACTAGTTTCATTCAAAGGTCCAAGTTTCAAAGAAGCATATATTGAATATGACATGACATTAATTGAGGCTCCCAAATCTAACATAGTTTTTTCCACCTTAAAATTGCCTATTACATATGGTATAGTAAACATACCAGGGTCCTTACACTTCTGAGGCAACTTTCTTTGGATTATTGCTAACACATTTTCCCCAACTTTGATTTTCTCATCAACCTCTAGCCTCTTTTTATTGGTGCACAACTCCTTTAGAAACTTGGCATACCGGCACCTACTTGATTACATGCAGCAAGAGTTTGTTGATTTCGACCTTCCAAAAAATTTCAAGAATTTCCTGCTCGGTCTCCTCTTTCTTTGATTTAGCCAACCTGCCAGAAAAAAGAGGTGGGATCAAAATTGTTGATTTTGGGAAAATTGGCTTGTTGCTTACCTCCTCAGTTAGTGCATCAGATATTGATAGTTTTAGGCTATCTTGTTCCTTTTTAAATGCTGCCATTTTTGATGTGGTGGTTAGCACCTCTTTGCCACTTTGAAGGGTCATGACATTAACATGCTCTCTTGGGTTGATTTTAGCTTGAGATGCCAGCCTCCATTTTCAGCTTCAATTTTGTTCAATGAGGCTGCCAGTTGTGAAATTTGGTTCCCCAAGTCTTTAATGCTAGCCCTTGTTTCCTGTTGAAACATTTGAGTGTTAGTGGCTAAAGCTTTCACAATATCTTCTAAAGTCATACCTGAATTTGGTGCTTGGTTCTGTGGTGGAGGAGCTGGTTTGTTGTAACCGGCAAATGGATATGTTAGCTGATTGTTTGGTGGCCCATATCTCAGATTCGAGTAGTCTCTCCAACCAGGATTGTATTGATTGGCATAAGGGTCATACCTTCTTGGTTGGTTAACAAACCCGCTTACCACATTCACTTGTGGTGTTGTATCTTCTTGCAGCTGTGGGCACAAGTCAGTAAAGTGTTCTTGAGTAGAGCAAATGCCACAAACCCTAAAATTTTGGACCTGTCCCAAGGCAACTTGTTTAACAAGAGAGGTTAGTTCAGAAAGTTGAGCTTTAATACTTGAAGTTCCTATCTCATTTACCTTATTCGGTACCTGGTCTACCCGTGTCCCAAACTGTTGCGAGTTGGTTGCCATTTTAGAAATCAGGTCTTTTGCTTCTTTGGGTTTCTTTTCTACAAGTGCTCCTCCACTTGCAGCATCCAACATACATCAATCCATGAACAGTAGCCCTTTGTAGAAGTACTACAACAACAATTGATCATAAATTTGGTGATTTGGGCAGCTCACACTTAGCTGGTTGAATCTCTCCCAGTACTCGTAGAGACTTTCTCCGTTGTACTGTCGAATCCCGCTGATTTCCTTTCGAATTGTTCCGGCCCTTGATGCTGGAAAAAACTTCTCCAAAAATTTTCTTTTCAGGTTATTCCAAGTTCTGATTGAACAGGAGGGAAGGTAGTACAGCCAATCCTTCGCCTTGTCCGCCAACAAAAATGGAAAAGCTCTTAGCTTAATCTATTCTTCTGTAACCCCTTGTGGTTTCATGGTTGAGCAGACAACATGAAATTCCTTCAAGTGTTTGTGGAGGTCCTCACTTGCAAAACCACAAAAAGTAGGTAATAAATGAATTAATCCAGATTTTAATTCAAAAGCAACCTCAATATCAGGGAAATCAATGCACAAGGGTTGCTGGACAACGTCGGGAGTTGCCAACTCTCTTAGTGTTCTTTGGGCTGACATCTCTACGATAACAACTGGTTTTTCTTCGCTTTCTGAGTTGCTGTTCGTAGATGTTGAAGCTGAAAAATTTATTGCTTGCCATTTCACTTTCCTGTTTGCTTTTGCTGTCTTCTCGACCTCTGGATCAAACACCAGTTCATCTGTTCAATAAGATCTTGGCATAAGTCACTTTACTAAAAAAGAAAGAAAGGAAATAAATAAATAAATAAAAAAGAAACTTTAACAGAAAAAGAAATCTCCTTGGCAACGGCGTCAAATTTTTGGTCGGTCGTCGAAACCGTAAAAAATAATTCTGGTATCCCTAACAACTCAGAATAAATAAATTCGTAGTCTAGTAGTGAAAATCAAGTCGAATCCCAAAAGAAAATTCTTAAGCGAAAGCTTCTTGTCAGAAAACTGAAATAAAAGGTTGGGGGGTTTGTTGAATTGAATGCTGAATTAAATTAACTGTAGAATCAAAATAAAATTAACCAATACTAAAAACACTCAGTTCAGGGTTGATTATCCATTTTAATTACGCAGTTAATCATCGAAAGAAAATATTTTTTCAATGCAAGCAAATAAACAGGACTCTTTTAAAAGCTAAAAAGATTCCAAGGAATTCAGCAGTAAAATTAACCAGAAAAAGCTTCAGATTAATTTCTTAATTTTGAGTAACAAGATATTGAAAAGTAATTTCTAATAAACCCAAAATTAGCGTTAAGAACAATGAACAAAAGTTTATTTTAGGCAATAATCCAAAAGCTTGAATAATTTAACTTGTCTTACTTCTCTGTATGAACTAACCAGAAATAAAAATAATTCTAGTTAATTCACTTGCTTCTAATTGAATTCTTCACCTAAGCAATTGAAAGAAAATCAAGCAGATTTGCAATCGCATAACCAATCCAACAAGCGAGAATATGAAAATTAATTGCAATAAATCTGAACAACAAAGAAGTAATGCTTGAATTTAAAGATAATTTAAGCAAGTAAAATCAATTCTCACAACCAGTGTTGGCGATAGAATTCGTTTCTAGAACTGAATCAGAAAAATTACTCTCATGTTTAGAAGAAAAACAAAGAACAATAATAATAAAAAAAACTAAAACGGTTGAAAGAGAGCGGGAGGGAGAGTTCTTGCTGCAGCCACGCTTTTAAACCAAAAGAAAAAAACCTAGTGTGCTAAACTCATAAAAACTCCCTAAACTTTTTATATTGTTACAAAACTACCACAATCAAAGAAAAAGATTCAAAATAACTAGAAGGTTTCAAAGTTATTAGCCAAGCAATGCTCCAGAACAGCAACAGCAACTTCAAGCTGGTATTCGACCTTTATGAAGTCACTGTTTCTCAAAACTCAAAGCACAAAAGTTGTAGATCTCCTTCTTAGCTTCGAAACAACGCCTGAATCATATAAAACAGACCTCTACAACCAAAGATATGCCCAAAATACCGCAACTACTTTTGAACCAGCGGTGACTCGCAAATCGCGACTTTGAAGCTGAATTTGACCCTCTTAATGTGCAAACTGGGTTTCATGGTCTAAATTTGATTTGTAGCTCTAGATGTTAGCTTTCCAATGAATTAAGAATCACTTCATTCCAATCTCTGTAGCTCAAGATCTATTTTTTCTACCGAAACATTACAAATCTGTCAAAATCCTGAAAGAACACAGCCAAATTAAAACATGTAAAATTGCAAATTAAATCTACTTGCAATCAATTGAGTCCAGATATGCTCTAAGCTACAAGATATACTCAAAATATATCTTTAAGATTCAAAACAGATTAAAACATACTAAATATGAGAGAAATAATAATAACAAATGTAAACTTATCAAAAGACTAAATTGGACAAACTAATAAAGTTGAGGGGTTTTTATCATACTTTAACCTTAATTTTATCTAGAGGAACAGAAGAAGAAAATAAGGTGGGACCCATAACAGTTCTCTGTTTACTTCTTTTCTCCCATCACATTTCTCTCTGCTTCTCTTTTTTTTTTTTTTTTTTTTCGTACAACGGATTGTCATATTCGTTAAAAGTTGAATCCCATTCCTTTATCCCATTGTCATTGTCCCTTCCTATCTTTTATCTTGCTTTTTTTGCAATAAGTCCAACTTAATAAGGACCAATGCTGCAGTGTAGACGGAGATGGATGCAAACAAAGTAGCCTTTACTCCTATACACCAACACTAAAAAGTTGTAGTTTAAGAAAAAATGGTGATGAAGAATTCTATTGGATGAGACCAAACCTGACCTTGACTGTTGTTGGCAATGCTTCTCCTTCTTCGTGTTTCGACTTTGATCTGTGTCTTTAGTTGGCTATGTTTTTCCTCTTTTTCCTATTCAGATAAAGAGTCCTTCAGTAAAACTTGTTTTTTTTTCTCTACTTAACTCTAACAATGCTCAAAAACTATTTTTTTCAAACTTCAACATGCCCATCAAACAAAAGTTAAAAGGGCACAATCCTAACCCACTTCTTTCAATCTTTAGTAGAGGACCAAGTTCTAATCTATATAATACTATAAAGTAGAAGAAGATGGGGAGATGGTGCCAAGTGGTATTGGTTAGGAGGTCAAATGCCGATTCACACCCTCGTAGTTAACTTCCCTTGTAAGAGAAGACCAATGAACTGCATGAATTTTGGACACATGTAATATGTTTTAAAGCATAATTATAGTGATGGATCTGGAACTTTTCATTTTATTTGTGTTGTGACCAAAGGTTGCTAAAGTTCCAAAAGTGTTCTTTTTTCCAAAAGCATGCCACATCCTGTCCATAAATCCGGGTTCTTTTAACCATGTGTTTTCTGTTCTCAAAAGAACATATGGATAAAATCCAAAATGAAATTTATAGTTTCTTTGGTTTTTAAATTGATTTGGTATGGATTTATTTGGAAATGTGGGAAAGTGAGGGTGTAAACATGTAACTAAGTTATTTTTTATTGGGTTAAGTACAAACGTAGTCCTCTCTCTATTGTCCCGATTTTAATGATGGGCTTGCTTTCATCCATCTGAGTGATTTTTGTATTGCAATGATGATGAAGTGGTTGCGTAGTATTATGGGAGGCTAAGTTTTGTTGGAATTATTGAGTTGCAACAATGACGAACCACCAGCGACCCGAGGCGTGTATACACTGTCCTCAAGGATTATAGCTTGCGACTCTCCAAAACGTGCAGGAGAACAGGTCTGCGAAAATCCCCTAGGACACAACGGGTCTTCCGGGAAGTGTGCACTCACACCCGGGATACTCTAGGAATCAGCAGAAACACAAGAACCAGCGAGGATCAGAGCAGGAGGGGAAAATAAGAAAGAGCTCGAAAGCGGGGTAATCTGAGAGTGGAGTGGGAGTGGGTATTTATAGGTAGCAGTGGTCCAAATTTGAACGTTGAGGTAGTAATGTTGGGAGTTACAAAATGAATATCGGTTATGATTTTGTACGTTGAGCCCGTTTTGATTTCCAACATGTGAAAAACAAGTTTTTCGGGTAAGGGTAAAAAAGTAAATTCAGGAAAATATAAAAACTGACTTGGACTGAGCCTCGTGATACTTTGCGTGCAGGGGGCAAATCGGGCTCTTTCCACTGTTTTGGCCCATCTTGTGCGTGCGAGCCCATTACTACTTTCTTTCTTACCTAGCTCACTTAAGCATGGTAACTTATAAAGTCTAGAAGCTCTCCTTGTCCAAGCCATATGGGATATGCCTTTTGGAATACTTGACAACAATCCCCCACATATTTCAAAAGGCATTACTTCAAAGTTTCTTGCTGGCTTCAAGCTCAAGAATGTAATGCATCATGGCTGGTGTCTATTAGACTATGAACCAGTCCTAGAGCCAATGATACTTAACTTACAAAGTACTTAGTGAAGCATTTAGTTTCTATGAACCAAATACCCTTATGTAATTTAAGTGATTAATTGATCACATTACACCCCCACAATTTCTGATGTTCATCGCGGTGTTGTGCTTATCGGCCATGTGCATGTCCTGGTTTTCATGAGCGCTTTAGAGATTTTGCCACAAATCTCATAGAAGCAGCTTCACTCCTACACCCATATAGGTGATTCCATCAAGTGTATACTGCATAAATACACTACCCATCATGGCTTATGTAAATCATTAAGAGCTTTTTGCTCATTCTTTAGTAAATGCAGTATTTGCATTATCTACACCATATAAGGGACCTTTAAGGAAAAGTTTCGATAATGCTTCCAGGTCTAACAGTGACTTGTTATTACCCATATGAACCTAATTCATGGGATCTCCAATCACATAGGTTGGGTTACCATCACTATTGACTCAGGTTGGCAATAGTCTCATTCCCCTCGATGTTTCATATATTATTTTTCTTCCTAGAGGTTTAGTCAAAGGATCGGCCAAATTCACTTTTGACTTTACATAATCGATCGATATAACACCATCATTAAGCAGCTACTTTACAACATCATGTCTTAATCGAATGTGTCTATTTTTGCCATTGTAAGTTTTATTTTTTGCAACTGTTATTGCCACTTGGCAATCACAATGCATAGACACAGAAGACATTGGCTTTATACCCAATGGTATATCTGCTAAGAAGTTTTTCAACCACTCAGCTTCACTTCCAGCCATTTCTAAGGCTATAAATTCTGACTTCATAGTGGATTTGGCAATGATGGTTTGCTTTGAAGATTTCCAAGACACAGCTCCACCACCAAGAGTGAAAATGTGCCCACTAGTAGATTTGGTTTCATTAGAGTTAGAAATCCAATTAGTATCACTATACCCTTCTAGTACAGCAGGAAAACCACTATACATGATACCACATTTCATGGTACCTTTTAGATATTTCATAATTCTTACCAGAGCATTCTAATGTTCTTCATTCAGATTTTGAGTATATCTACTCGATCTACACAAAGCATAAGCTATGTTAGGTCGAGTGAAGTTCATTAGGTGCATCAGACTTCCAATAATTTGTGCAGACTCTTGTTGAGCAACACTTTCACCTTTATTTTTCTTTAATTGTGTGTTTGCATCATAAGGAGTGCTCACAGGTGTCACCTCAAAATAGTTAAACTTCATTAGAAATTTTTCAACATAGTGCTCTTGTGACAACATTAAGCAACTTTCTTTCCTTATGATTTTAACACCCAAAATTACACTAGCTTCCCCTAGATCTTTCATGTCAAACTGTGAAGATAGGAAGCTTTTGGTGTGTTCAACTATTTCAAGAGTAGTTCAAAAAATGAGCATATCATCCACATAGAGGCTAATTATTACACATTCACCACCTTCAAGTTTTGTGTAAACACATTTATCAACTCCAGTAGTTGAAAAGTTATTACCTAACAAGACTTGATCAAATTTCTCATGCCATTGTTTAGGTGCTTGCTTTAATCCATACAAGGATTTTCGCAACTTGCACACCTTTGTTTCTTGTCCAGAAACAACATAGCCTTTTGGCTGGACCATATATATTTCCTCTTGTAGATCCCCATTTAAGAAAGCAGTTTTAACATCCATTTGATGTATAATAAGTTTATGTATAGAAGCCAAGGCAAATAAAACTCTTATTGAAGAAATCCTAGAAACTGGTGCAAAAGTGTCAAAATAATCAACATTTTCTTTTTAAGTAAATCCTTTGCTACCAATCTTACTTTATATTTGTCAACCGAGCCATCAGGCTTAAGTTTTCTTTTGAAAATCCATTTACAATCAATGGGTTTAGCACCAGGTGGTAAATCTACCAAATCCCATGTTTGATTTTGTAAAATAGAATCTATTTCATTTTGAATGGCTTCTTTCTAGAAAACAGATTCTTTCGAAGAAATTGCCTGGTTAAAAGTTATGGGATCATCTACAAGGTAGGTGTAAAAGTCATGTCCAAAGGAACTCTCTTTCCTTTTCCTTTTACTCATTTTCAAATCTTCCACTTGATGTTCAGGGATATTTTCATCAGTGGGGGCACAAGAAATCTTTTCCTTCTTCAAAGGAAAGATATGCTAAAAAAACTTAGCATTTTTTGTTTCGATTATGGTGTTGCAGTCCAACACATCACTTCTCAACACTAAAAATCTATATGCAGCATTATGCTCTGCATATCCAATAAACATGCAATCGGATGTCTTTGATCTAATTTTACGCTTTTTTGGTTCAGGAAGTATAACCTTTACAAGACATCGAATTACTCATTAGATAAAGTTGAAATTATTGTGTGAGGGCATACCTTATTAGCATAAGTCAAAGAATCCTGTAGCTTGGGGTCAATCGGTTTGGACTCATTCAGTGTGAAAGCAACTCCATGCACATCTAGCAGCATGTAAATGCGTTCTTGCCATCTCTTGTAGTTTTCTCCACTAAACACTTCTATATTTGAAATCTCAAGGAATGGCTTTGCTAATGTCGATGGAGGGGTTGGAGGAACCGGCATCCTGGCATTGGATGTAGCTTTCATGTAGAAGCAAGCATCAGCGAGCGCCCTATCGCAAGCAGCAGCAAAGTCGGGATCTTTCTCTCAATCGATTTGCGTAATTGCAGTTACAAGAGCTTTCTCACATTGGCAGCTGCAGCCTCGATATCAACAGGGTCTTCTCGGACAATGTCCAAAGGATCAATGATTGGAGCTCCATTGTTGTGGCTTGGATTCATGTTATAATCCTTGAGAATAGTGTATTCAAGCACAAGCAACTGTCTTTGGCCGACCTAATCACTCACATCATCATCGAGGACACCAATAGGAAGGAGCAGCGCATAGCCAAAGGGAAGCAATTGACCTCCAGTGCCAATCTCGTTAACTCCAAGAGGTACAATCCAAAACCGAAACCCAACAATAACTTCAAGCCAAGACCAATGCCAGCCAATAATGATGACAAAGAAGTGCCGCCTTGCTTCGTCTGTGGAAAAAAGGGGCACTTTGCTCGACAGTGCCGGAAAAGAAAGCACTCTGATAAACCTCATAAGCCAAGGGCAAATCTGGCTCATGGGGATAATGATGATGACATCATTGCTGCGGTAGTTTCACAAGCATACCTTACTGCTAATTCAAAAGAGTGGGTGATAGATTCTGGTGCCACCAGGCATATTTATGGCAACAGAAATGCATTTTCCTCCTATACTCCATTAGGAGAAGGCGATGAAACAGTGTATCTTGGTGACTCCCGAGGTACACCAATTCTGGGTAAGGGCAAGGTACTTCTGAAATTGACCTCTGGAAAGACACTGGCTCTAAGTGATGTATTGCATGTACTCACCATAAGAGCCAACTTGGTCTCCGTGTTTTTGCTGATGAAGGTTGGCATCAAGGTCACATTTGATTGTGACAAGATAGTCATGACTAGAAACAATAATTATGTGGGCAAGGGTTATTGTAACCAGGGTCTCTTTGTACTGAGTGTTTCTAATATCATCAATAACAATGATACATCTTCTTCTGCTTACTTGGTTGAGTCTCATGATTTATGGCATGCTATACTAGGACATGTGAGTATATCTTATTTAAAAAAGATGCAATCATTAGGTTTAATCACACCCCCTAGTAACACAAGTTTTGATAAATGTGAAATATGTGTTGAAACTAAGACAACAAAGAAAACTTGTGCTTCAATTGAAAGAGAATCAGAATTATTAAGTTTAATTCACACTGATCTTGGTGATTTGAAACATACTATGACTAGAGGAGGAAAAAGGTATTATGTGACCTTCATAGATGATTTCTCTAGATTCACCAAAGTTTAATTGTTAAGAAACAAAGATGAGGCTTTTGATATGTTTTTGTTGTATAAGTCTGAAGTGGAAAATTAATTGAACAAAAGGATTAAAAGAGTTAGATTAGATAGAGGAGGTGAGTTTTTATCGTTTAATGATTTCTGTGAAAAAGAAGGGATAATTCATGAGTTAACTCCACCATACTCTCCTGGATCAAATGGTGTAGCTGAAAGAAAAAATAGAATTTTGAAAGAAATGATGAATGCCATGCTTGTTAGTTCTTCTGCTCCTGATAATATTTGGGGAGAAGCTATCTTATCTGCTTGTCATTTGCAAAATTGAATTCCTTATAAAAAGACTGGTATAACTCCATATAAAATATGGAAAGGTTATCCCCCAAACTTAAACTACTTAAAAGTTTGGGGATGTCTTGCAAATTGTTGGAATTATTGAGTTGCAACAATGATGAACCACCAGCGACCCGAGGCATGTATACACTGTCCTGAAGGATTATAGCTCGCGACTCTCCAAAACGTGCAGAAGAACAGGTCTGCGAAAATCCCCCAGGACACAATGGGTCTTCCGGGAAGTGTGCACTCACACCCGGGATACTTTAGGAATCAGCAGAAACACAAGAACCAGCGATGATCAGAGCAGGAGGGGAAAAGAAGAGAGAGCTCGAAAGTGGGGAATCTGAGAGTGGAGTTGGAGTGGGTATTTATAGGTAGTAGTGGTCCGAATTTGAACGTTGGGGTAGTAATGTTGGGAGTTACAAAAAATTAATATCGGTTATGATTTTGTATGTTGAGCCCGTTTTGGTTTCCAACATTTGAAAAACAAGTTTTCCGGGTAAGGGTAAAAAAAGTAAATTCAGGAAAATGTAAAAACTGTCTTGGACTGGGCCTCGTGATACTTTTGTGCGCAGGGGGGAGGGGGTTAAATCGGGCTTTTTCCACTGTTTTGGCCCATCTTGTGCGCGCGAGCCCATTACTACTTTCTTTCTTACCTAGCCCACTTGGGCATGGTAACTTATAAAGTCTAGAAGCTCTCCTTATCCAAGCCATGTGGGATATGCCTTTTGGAATACTTGACAACAAGTTTCATGTAGCATTTAGTGCTAACTCTATGATTAGTTGCAAGATAGACTATCATGATTACAGTAGCTTCTTTGTGTCTTGTACTTGAAATTCATTCCAAGCCAAAACATGCACACAAGTTCAGCATTGTACAACCTACCATTAACATAAGGGATGCTAATAAAACCATTCTAAACAAATGCTAACATAAGCTACCTCCCAAAATCACATTCCTTGTAGCACACAATGACTAATTTGGCAATAACTAGCATTCCCTAACTTACAAATAGCAAAGTCTTGTACTTGGAAACAAACATTTTTGCTAAGTAAGTTTTTGCGAACTTAGTATAAGCAGCCTCTGGCAGCATCTCTTTTACTTGCTCTGCCAGCAATTTTTTTGCATGTTCTACCAACAATTATTTCATGTGCTTTTCTAGCATTGGTTCCCTATACTCCTCTACCATTTGTTTCAGAGAATAATTCTCCCTTACCAGCAATAAATTCTATGATTGTAACTTAATGATCACATCTTTTGCTTTTCTTGGATAGTTAGGGTTGTGCTAACAGTAGAACAAGTATCTTTTACCCTATTATCAATCACAAAACCTCTAATTCAAATGGAAGAAGAAGTGTGAAAATAGTTGTTGCAACAAAACATATGCTAATAGTTGGTTTTCACCCCAAGCAAATTTGTTCGCATTCACCGATCATCGAACTAAACATGTCCTCACCTTTGAATTCCCATAATTTTAGAAATGGTGACATAGGTTAAGTTCAGTCCACAAAGTACGCTATGCTGTTGTTACCTTGCAGAATTGAACTCAGGTCCTGTTTGAAACGATGATTGATTTCCACTCATTTCACCAAAAGACATAGTAAACTCTGCTTCCAATTTCGTCATTGTTGACTCTTACCCAAACCTTAATTTCCTCCCCAAATCTTTAGTTTAACCTCTCTTCCTTTTTCAACCTTTCTCCTTACCATTCTAATATGTGAATTAGAATTGCCACATCAGCTTTCTGTTAATGGAATATTCCATTGTACTAACAATATATCCATCACTTAACACTCAGTGGCCTATTTGGTTGTTTTTAAAAAATATTAATGGTTTATTTGACCTGAAAAAATATATTAGTGGGTGAATCAAGTCAGACCAAAAGTCATTAGTGTTTTTTAGTGCTTTTTTTCTTTAAACCATGTGCTTTGTGTTCCCAAGAAAACAGATAGATGCCATCCAAAGATTGAATTTATAGTTTCTTTGTGTTTTAAATTGGTTTGGTATGGACTTATTTCAAAATGCGGAAAACTGGGGTCTAAACATGCGACTAAGTTATTTATTTTAGTGTAAATATTTTCAGTTGTCCCTAAACTATGTCCATGTTGCTTAATCATTCCCAAACTATCATGTGTTGCATCACTCATCCTGAAACTATTTAATTGTTATCATTTTGTCCTACCGTTAACTAAACAGTTAAATATGGACGGAAAAATAACGTGGTTACTAATGTGGTATGAAAAAATGACGTGACTGCTGATGTGACACCAATTTGTGATCCATATTTAATGATTTGGTTGATGGCAGGACGAAATAACAACAATTAAATAGTTTCAGGATGAGTGATACAATACATGATAGTTTGAGGACGATTAAGCAATATAGGCATAATTTAAGGACAACTGAGATATTTACCCTTTTTTTTAGGTTTAATACAAATGTAGTCCTTTCTCTGTTCTCTTGATTTCAACGATGGCCAAGTTTTCTTCCATCCGAGCACGTTGGGTATTCCAATGATGACGAAGTGGTTGTGTGGTGTCAAGGGAGGCTTGGTTTCGTGCAGCATTTAATGTTAACTTCATGATTACTTGTAGGATAGGCTATCATGATTACAGTAGCTTCTTTGTGTCTTGCTTTCAATTTTTATCATGTGTGAATAGCTTCTGAACATGTCATTGGAAGCAAAGGGGAGAGTACATCGTGTCATCGGCCTTAAACAACAGAATGCTGGTTCACAACACTAGAACTTTTTTTTCCTACGGATGGATCAGATTTAGGGATGACAATGGATAGGATTTGGGTAGGATAGTACTAAACCCATATCCTATCCATCATGTTGGATATTTAATCCATATCCTATCCACTATCCATCAGTTTTATAATTTTAACATCCATATCCTACCTATTTTAAGGCGGGTAGGATTTGGATAAAATCCACCAACCCGCTGCGTGCTATCTGTCATAATAAAAAAGCAATAATTTTGTAACAGAATAACTAATTAAAAAATATTAAAATTGATCATCTAGTAAAATAATATCAACAATAAGAGAAACATAATGAAGTGCAACAGTCAGATAACTTAAACACGCTGATATAACTAAATCCAACTACAATGTCTAGTACTCATACGATACAATCCGGTAAGTTAAACATATGGGTGCAACTTGCACCATTCTTGAATTGACAAATCAAGATGATACCTGTAGCAATCTTTGACGCACTAATGCAACTCCTCAGAATGTTTAAATCTGAAGGAAATAAGAACGAGTTTACAGAAAATATATGTATATATGTGAATGATTCTGTACATATGTTCAAACTATATTACCCTTATGTTTATATATGTGTGTGTGTGTGTGAATGATTCAGCCATTTCAACCTGTAAAGTCCAGCCACAATTAACCGAATTAATTTTTCTTGTAATTACTATATATATATATATATATGGGGCAAATGGACCTAAACCCATATCCTATCCACATTCGGCGGATACAAAAAAAAAAAAAACCCAAATCCGCTCCAAATCCATTTAATTGTAAAAAAAATCCTATCTGTCGGATAGGATTTAGTCGAATATCCGCTGGGCCGAATATCCGTTGACATCCCTAATCAGATTTAATCTGTTCGTTGCCTCTCTGCTCTCTTCGTTAGATTAGATACTTGTTCTCCTACAATTCTTCTGGGCGAAAGAGGTTGCTTTCTTATTATTTTATTTTTTTGATTTACTCCCTCATATAGTAAACCATTCAATTTTGTCCTTTGTGTTATTTCCAGATTCATCAGTTCTGTTTTCCCCACATGCAGTTTTCATTTCTTCCCTCAGTGATTCTCGTCTCGCCTTTGTTCAAGTTTCTTATGTCAATCTCTTCCAGCATTATAATCTATTGTTCTTATTTAACCATCAACCATGTGAAATTTTACTACACCAACTTTTCTGCTGCATATCTTTTACTTCCTTTAACACAAACATTATTATATGCATATACCAACTGTGACGGCTCTCCTAGTTGGTTAATCAAGTAAGTGTTTATTTTACTTTGATTAAGTATTTATTAAATTAAGTACCTCAAGTTAGCACTTTGATAAGCAAGTAAGGTAAGCTTAATTAAGTAAGTGAGTTCCTAAGTGTGATTTGGCATAGTTAAATCAAGACCATTAGTTATTCTAGCTTTTAGAACCATCCTTGTGAGTTTTGAGAACTTGTGGCACTAAGTGTGTTTTTGGGCCATTTAAATCTTAAGTGGCTAAAGTGTCCAAGAAAATTAAGTATGAGAAGCTTTTAGCATCCTTTAGAGCAAAGAAATGTAGTTTTGGGTGAGAGTTTAGTGACTCATTTGAAGCTTTTGAGAGTAGGAGGACTTAAGTGCAAGGGAGGGAAAAGTTGCTTTATAAGCTTATAAGCTAAGTCTTCTTCTTCCTTAGTCATTTTGTTTCTAAGTCTCAAATTCGTAGCTCCCTCTCCTCTCTCAAAATCACAGCCCAAACTTCCATTTCCTTGCAAGTTTTCATCAAATTAAGGGTGCCCAAGGTGTTAGAAAGCATCACCAAGCTTCTTTGCTAGTGTTCTTGCTTCATTTGACTCTTGGAAGCTTGTTTGGAACTCAAATTCATGGGTAAGCTTCTTGAGATCATTTGGATTGATTCTAGGTTGTTTCTAGAGCTAGAAATGGTCTTAGTTTGATTGGGTTGGATGCCAAATTGCATTGGTTTTAGGTGTGGAACTCAAGGAAGCTTGATTGAGCTAAGGATGATTGTGTATCAATGCTTGCTTTCGTGGCTGAATTGAGGTAAGGGTTCAAGTAATTAAGCTCAAATAATGCATGGTTTGGTAGTTTTGTGTGTGGGAATGAGTTAGGAACAAGACCCAAATCATTTGGATTAGAAATGAGAGAGTTTGAGTAGTTTAAGTGCAAGAACGCAGCTGTCGCGCAACGCAGAAAACGGCGTTGGCGCCGCAGCGCCAGAAATAAGTGTACTGGCGCCGCAGCGCCAGAAGCTGCAGCGCCGGAAGTGTGACCGGCGCCGCGGCGCCAGGGGGCGATTTTTCACTCAGGAAGTTTTGTTCGCCGGCGCTGAGCTTTTGCTCTATGGCGCCGCAGCGCCAGAGGTGACCTTAAGGAATTTTGGGCCATTTTTCCGGCCATCTTAAGAGCAACTTAGACTCTCGGTTTCTATTCCTAGGCTATTCTAAGACGTTCCATAGCCTCGGTTGGGTCTAGAATTCATTCCTAGAGCGGGAATTGTGCATTATTTAAGAGGTAGTCAAGTTGTGTGGTTAAGAACAAAAGTGTGACTTGGTGGCTAAGTTATTCATAGTGCTTAAGCTTTTAGATGAGCATTAAGGGGATTTAAGTGGGTTTTTAGACTCTTTATTGGCCGTATAGAGCGTCATTTACATATGGTCAATGAAGAGAAAAACCTAAGTCGATCCCAACCGAACCATTTGGTTTGGTAAGCAAGCCACTAGTAGTGTTCTGAGTTAAACCTTGAGGGTTTGGCTAGTTAAACCACATAGGAAGACTACCCTGTACAATAAGTTAAGGGTAAAGGCGGGTAAGTTTGAGATAGGTGACGACCTACTCTAGAACCCGTAAGTGGGACTTAAGTGAGGTAAAGTATCCGGGATACGAGGGCCAGTATCTCAAGTACCTCCGCCGTTTGAGCTCACGGCAAAGTTTTAAGGCACCTAGAGTGCAGAAAGTCCCAAGTGCATATATTGTGTGCATTTCATACCATACATCCATACATTGCATATCTTATATTTTGTTGATTGTTTGAGTTGTTTGTTGATTGAATTGCTTGTTTGGTTGCTTGGTTGCCATATTGCATAGTTGCTGCATTTTTCCTTGCAGGTATTCAAGGGATCCTTACTGAGTACTTTCAAGTACTCATTCCCTTAAGTCTTATTGTGCAGGTTCTAACTCCGGGCCTAATCACTAGGTGATAGCTAAGGCCTAAGCTTTCTGTTTTGCAGGTATTTCTCTTGAGAATCCTAGTGATTCTAAGTTACTTGTGGTATAAGTTATGTGCTAACCAAGTTGTGCCTTTACAGTGTAGAGGCTAAGAGTACACAAGAACAAGATCTAGTGAAGGGTTTACACTTGGAGCTTGGTATAGCTCAAGGTGGGACTCAAGTAGTTGATCTTAGTTAGTAGTTTTTGTCTCTTGTACATAGTACTTTGTGTACTAAGTAAGTTGCCTCTAATAGGATACATTATGATGTAAATCCATTTTGTTACTTTTGGGTGCATGCTAGAGGTGTAATGTATGCACAAACTGTTACTTGTAGTTAAAGCAACCAGTATTTTCAAGGTCTTGGCACGTTTTATATATGTGTTAGTGAAATGCTCGAGCAATGTTTTTATTCCACGATTTTTAAAATTCGTTTGCATTGCCAGGATAGAAGCATGCATAACTTAAACTGAGTAGGCTAAGAAACTAGTTACATATAAATTGTTTAATTTATATTGACAAGTAATAGTTAGCCAATAGTAACTAGTGGGATTCATAATCCCTAAGGGCCTACAAGATTAGGGGCACTGGGGCCCCGTTCCGTGACGCCAACCAATAAATATGAATTATTTTCCAAAAACTTATTACATGTGAGTTTCACTATAAGTAGGGGTGGCAAAATTTAACCCGACCTAATAACCTGACCCAACCCATTCGAACCTAAGACCGACCTGACCCGAGTTGACTAAAAAAGTCAATGACCCAAACCCAATTGTACCTGACCTGACCTGAACCCGAACTCGACTGAAGCGAGACCTGAGGAGACCCAAACCCGAATTGGACTGAACCTGAAATGACCCGAACCCAAAATGACCCGATAAATAGACCCGACAAAACCCAATTTTAACCCAAATCAACATAAATATATGGTTGGTAAAGATGTAAAAAATTATGTTTTTATATATTGCTTATTTATCTAAATTACATATTAATTATGACCATACCATTTAAGAAACTTTAAAATACTATAAAAATATTTTTTATGTAGGGATTTTTAGAGAATAAATTAACAAAATAATATATTTTATATAGGGATCTTCTATAATTTAATAATTTAGGGATTTACGTAGAGGTCCTTTTAAAGTATGTAACCAACACACTGGGCCTCATATGGCAGTTAAATTAGACTTTGACTAGCCTAAATTAAGTAGCAGTAGATCCATTTAGGAAAAAGTTCTAAGCTTCTTTTTCTTATTCACAAAAGAAAATAATCAAATCTTATCCCTAAAAAACAGCTGAATCTAAATTTTAAGCTTATGGGTAAGTAAAAACTAAGCATAAATTAAATCTTTGACATGGCTACGGAACGTTGACACATATCTTAATCATCATACATAGAATGTAAACACAAAAATTGAAATTATCATATTCTAACATACCACTTCCCAAGACAAAACACATGAGTCAACCAGTACTTGGACAGAAGAAAAGACCAACATTTTTCACAAAGGTGAAATGTGATCTGAAGAATCTATATTAGATAAACATAAAAAACCAAAACATCAAAAAGAATCCAAACATCTCATGTATCATCTGACTTGCTCTACATATAAGCTCTTATGGCAACAACATGAGAAGACCTTCTATTTCCTAGTAGAGCGTCAAGTCAACTGGCCACACTCTCCATAACCCTTTCAATGTACAAGCAAAACTTCAACTTCAACAAATCCAATGGTATGGGTGAGCATACTAGCAATAGTTAAAGAGCATTCTCAATAATTTCATAATCAAGAATACAAAGAAAAATAAAATATAGAATTATTTATCCCTAGTTATCAACTGAAACAATCTAAAAAGCATTAAAAACTTCACTACTATATAGTAACTACACTCAAATTTACCTCTACATCAAATTAGAAGATGCAACAGAATTGGTCAATGAATTTAATTTCACTTCTATGCCATTTAGATGTTTCAATTCATACTCTTCAGCTGAGTTGGTTGAGAAAGAAGAAGAAATTAGTAACAACTATGATATATTGAAAATTAAAGAAAAACCATAAAAGGAAAACCATACCTTCATAAACATATAACCAGTTATGAGATGTTAGTAAAACTTGCACATTATCAAAGACAAGACGATTCCTATATTTATTAAGAATCTTACTACCCATACTAAAAGTTGATTTTGAAGCAACAATTGTGATAGGAATGCTCAATATGTCCCTTTCCATTTGTGCAATGACTGGATACCGAGCTTCATTTTCTTTCCAATAAGCAATGATGTCTAACTTCAACTCAATTGACTTTCTAGGCTCATCCAAGTAAAGATCAAGTTGTGACTTCAAGTTGAAACTTCCCATTGAATATTGGGCAAAATCCTAAATCCACATCAATATATTTATCAATTTTGAGAGTAATGTACAACATATAAAAATATATGCAAACATAATATCAGGAAAATAGTCTACTTACAAGAAGATCTGAATTTACTTCTCGAGAAGATTGTTCACCACTAGTTCCAACTTCACATGAGTGAAGTAAACCACCACCATGAGCCTCATACTCTTTGAAAAGGAAATATAGTTTATCTCGAACATCCAACCATTTAGAAGCATGAGTTGTACCCAATTTCTCATAACAGTACTTGAGAAAAGCCAACTTATAACGAGGATCAAGCACGATTACAAATGAGAGAACTACTGAAAAATCTTCCCAGTACTTCTGAAACTTTTCATTCATTTGTTGTGCCATTTCTTTTATCTGTAAGTTCGAATTATTCATCGCCTCTAGTATAAAATTTTGCATTCTCCACACATTCTCAAAGTACAAATTGGCAGTAGGATACTCAGAACCAAAAAAGAGAGTGGTCATTTCATAAAAAGGCTGCAAAATTGCTGTAATTTTTACAATTTTGTTCCACTCAACATCACTAAGGCAATGTTTATAACATATGTCAACAATTTGCAGGTGAGAAAATACTGGACGATAAACAATTGCCCTCTCAAGTATCAAATAAATAGAATTCCACTGAGTAGGTACATCTAGCCATAATGATTTAGAAATGTTTACCCCTACTGCTTGAGCACACTCAAAAAACCTAATCCTTCTTGCTTCTGATCTACGAACATATAAAACACTTTCTCTGATTTTTTTTAGATGCCCAGAAACTACCTTTAACCCATCTTGAACAATGAGATTCAAAATATGTGCACTGCAACAAATATGAAAATATTTTCCTCTATAAATCAAACCATTCCGAAGGTTGAGTTGGCTACATAACAAAGTTTGCATACTGGTCATGTTGCTAGCATTGTTTAATGTGATCGAAAAAATTTTGTTCTCAATCCTCCACTCTTTCAAGAGACCAAATATTTTCTCATATAATATATTAGCATTATGTGGTGGCTCAAGATGTTGAAAAGTCAAGACTTTACTCTTCAACTTCCAACCAATATCTACATAATGTGCAGTGACACAAAGATACCCTTCATCAATTAGTGATGTCCATATATCACTAGTTAAGCAAATCCTTCCAGGAAGATTTCCCAAATAAGATCTAAGTTGTTCTGCCAATTTCTTATGGAACTTAGCAATGTCATTCTTATGAGTGTTTCGACATACATGCTTCACATCAGGATTCAAATATGAATTGTAACCATGTACCTCTTCATACTCAACATATGAATATGGCAACCCATGCTTGATTGTGATTCTACACTGCCATTCCCTACAGGTAGCTTCATCTAACTTTCGATGTGATGACTCTTCATTGCTACCACTACCATTTAAGGAACTCTGATACTTTTCACACTTTGCCAAATGACATAAAAGGTTTTTTGTTCTTATCATGGAATCCGCCTTGTACTCCTTTACTTTACAATGTTTGCATTTAGCTCTTTTCACCTTATCTGGATACAACTCACCATCAATGGATTTAAACTCATTCCAAACTAGTGACCAAGTCTTGTTTTTCCTTCTTTTAAAACCACTTCAAATTCTAGCCTCTTGATTGTTGGCATCATCTCCATTTATACTAGATATGTCCACTGTTGAATCCATTGCTATAAAATAAAATTAAAATAAATAAGAAGGATGAGATACTTTAGTGAGAAAACAATAAAACCCAAAATTAGACACCAGTAAGCATAAAATGCCAATTTACACTGCCATAGTACATAATCTGGTAAGGGCATGAATAATCTAAATATGCTATATAAATTTTTAACTATGAAATCAACATAAAAACTGCATTTAAAAAATGATGAAAAGAATAGTGAATTTCGTGAACATGTTTGGAACATTAGCAAAAGAGGAATACTGCAGTATATCTCAATTTCCAACAGCACCAAGCTTCGCACCAATATATCACATAGGCAATGTCGAAGATGCACATGATATTCTATATTGATCAAGACGCAAGCATACAAGGAAAAGAATCATCAATGTTAAAAGTAAGCATTGCAACTTGACACCTAGAACAATAATTAGTGACAACATGTTTTCCTTTTAACAATATGTCCTTGGGCACACCAGTTTCGTTGCTTTGAAAATATTTCAATGCTACTTTTGAGCTAAGATATCTCTTACATTCATTCACGCATTTTTTTCCACATCTGACAAGTATTCAAATGATAATATCACGTCATTTTCTCTAATTGAAAAAACTATTTTTCAACCACCTATAAGAAAAAGATATTTCAATCTAAACTGACCCTATTTTTATCTTGTTAAGACAAAGGATTTGAAGAACAAATGACAATTCTCTTTGCTTACAAATTGAAAAATCAAGTACAATTGGCCAAAAGATAAGAGATCTCGGAATTTTTAGCTAACTATTGCTTCTTCAAACATGGTTAGTTACCAGAAACTGGAAAAATTCGGGGAAGTAAACTAGAATAAGTGTTGGTAGTGTAACTTAAATCAGTAAAACATGGAGAAGCTTCCAAGCTCTCGGAGACATTGCTTTTGCCTACTTGTACTCCATTATCCTTATAGAAATTCAGGTAATTCAACAATAAATCAAACAGATTCAAATGTTAAAACAACATTTTTGTTTTCCCAATTAGAACTCGATGAATGGACATATATTAAACACATGAAAAATCTTGTTAAGACAAAGGATTTGAAGAACAAATGACAATTCTCTTTGCTTACAAATTGAAAAATCAAGTACAATTGGCCAAAAGATAAGAGATCTTGGAATTTTTAGCTAACTATTGCTTCTTCAAACATGGTTAATTACCAGAAACTGGAAAAATTCGGGGAAGTAAACTAGAATAAGTGTTGGTAGTGTAACTTAAATCAGTAAGACATGGAGAAGCTTCCAAGCTCTCGGAGACATTGCTTTTGTCTACTTGTATTCCATTATCCTTATAGAAATTCAGGTAATTCAACAATAAATCAAACAGATTCAAATGTTAAAACAACATTTTTGTTTCCCAATTAGAACTCGATGAATGGACATATATTAAACACATGAAAATACTAACATAGACATAAGAGCTTCCAAAAGCTTAATCCAAATGCAAGAATGGCCAAGATCAAATAAGAGAAGATTAGTCAAAGAAAGAATACCAGAGACAGAGCAAGTGCAGGACTGAAGGTATGGTGGTAGTGGCAGACAAACATAGGCCTAGGGCTCGAATTAAGTTCCTGTGGGAAGAGAAAGTCGAATAGAGAAATAAAGAGCAACCATGAGCGGTGAGCCAGACATAAAAGAAATACCTAAATCTACTTACCAAAAATTGAGAATGGTGAATGGTAACTGCAGAACAATGAAAAAGCCCTAAATTTGAAGCGAGCAGCAACGCAATCGGCGAGAGGGAACCTAGTGGGATGACCGATCGGTGAGACAATGAGAGTCAAAAAGGAGTAGGTTGTAAGGTCCTCACCGAGGTCCGACGAGAAGACGATAAGCCACCGTCGTCAAGCACCGCTCTTCTCATCGGCGAAAGGGAAACCGAGGGGGACTACCGATCGGTGAAACTATGAGAGCCGAGAAGGAGTAGGCTGTTGGGTCCTTACGGAGGTCCGCCGAGGAGACGTTAGCTGCCGTCGAGTCGTCAAAGCACCGTAGTACTTCTGTTTCTGTTTTTGCTGAAAGTTGAAATGCGAAAGCCGAACAAACAATGAAACAATTAATTTGTTTAGGTTTCAATTTCAAATTTTTATAATTTTATCTAGCGCACATATTTTATTTGTTTTTTTTGTTATCTTTTTTATTGTTACTTTTCATTTGCCGCAACAATACAAACAATTTAAACAAATTTGCACTTTTTATTTGGCGCACAAATTGAAATTGGCGGATTGGTTTTTGGTTTTGGACAAATTGAGTCAGTAAATTAATATTAATTTATTGTATTAAATCAAAGTATTTGTAGTTTAATTTATTAATATGATTCTCTTCTTTATTTGAAATTTAATTCAATTAAATTAGAGTATTTACAATTTGATTTCTTTTATTTGTCTTCATTATATTCTAATTACCAACAAATGTAATATTTTTTTTCTAATTATTTGCCTACAATTTTAAATACACTTAACCCTAAATTTATTAACCTTAGACTATAAACCTAAACCTTAACCATAACTTTAATCCTTACCTTATCCTAACATAACCATAAACCCTAAGTTTAGACCCTAAACCCTAAACTTACTAAAACCCTAATCCCTAAACCTAAACCCTAAAACCCTAAACATTTACTTAACCTAAACCATAAGCCTTCAATTCTAATTGTAAACTATATATCTAAACCTAAATTCTAAACACTAAATCCAAACCCTAAGCTTAATTGAAACATTAACCTTTAACATAAATCTAAACTCTAGCCTTCACCATACAAACCATCAATCCTAACCCTAAACTCCTAACCCTAAACTCTTAACTCTAAACCCTAAACCTAAAACCCTAAACATTTACTTAACATAAACCATAAGCCCTCAATTCTAACTATAAACTATATATCTAAACCTAAGTCCTAAACACTGAATCCAAACCCTAAGCTTAATTGAAACATTAACCTTTACCATAAACCTAAACTCTAGCCTTAACCATATAAACCATCAATCCTAACCCTAAACCTTAACATTTAATCTTATTCCTAAACCTTATCCTAAACTTTAACACATAATCCTAATCAGCTAACCCTTATTACCTTCCATATTTAATAAGTCTCACTCTCAACCTCATATTTAAGGTTTACATATTTAGTAACTTCTATTTTTTTGAAACATTTATATTTATTAAGTTTTACATTCAAATTCTTCCATATTTAATAAGTTTCATTCCATATTTGGGTTGCTCTAAATCAAGTAACTTTCATATTTAGTATGTTTGATGATTTGGGTAGCAATTGTCAAAATTACAATATTGGTCCCTAAACTTCTAAGTATACTTAATAAGGTACCTAAATTTTGAATATTTTCATTTTAGTCACTCATAATAATTACAACATGGGTCCCAAAACTTTTTAACTTTTCATTTTCACCTAAATTTTTAAAATTTTACATTGTAGCCACTAATAGGCTAGTAATAGAATAATGGTGAACTAGAGTTATATTTCATAGCAATTTCACATCAAAAGTTGGATATTATAACAAATTTGTCGAAACATAATTAAGAAAATTTTTATGAATTTCTTAACTGAACATACTATTAATTGCACGAAAAATCAAATTATTTAATTTAAATTTTAACAAAATTTGGGGAAAAAATTGAATTGATTAAGTGATTTCAGCTTATATACCAGGGTCGAGTAACCCGAATAAACCCGACTAATCAACCCGAGTTTGGCCCGAAACCCGAATAACCCAACCTGAACTTACTCGAGACTGAAAGTAACCCGATCTGTATTGAACCCAAACCCAACTGAACTCGGCCCAACCTGAACCCAAACCTGAAATTTGACAAACCCGAAATCAACCCGAACCTGAAATCTGACAAACCTGAAATCAACCCGAACCCAAATGACCTGACCTGAACCTGACCTGGACCCAAAATCATATTAACCTGATTAAACCCGAACCCAAATAACCTGACCCAAACCTGACCCGACCCACCCAATTGCCATCCCTAACTATAACCATTGTTTTCTAAAGAAAGCACAACAATAGGAAAAAAAAAAATAATCACTTGTATGCATTTTTCTTTGCATGCATGTCTGCAAAACATGCTAACTTGAATATTATGATTTTTTCCATATCTTAAGTATTTGACCGCCACCTCCTTCTATACCATACTTTTTACGCATTACCCCTCCTTTACATGCTTTACATTAAAGAAAGAAACACATCTGCCTATCTTAATTACAGTTAATTAACTAGCACAAATAACCTTTTGCGAATCTCTGTACAAACAAGATGGAGGAAACCTACGTCTCCCCCTTTGAAACAGACGCATATATTGTAATTATCAATATGTCTGTTTAGTTGCATTTCTAAATTTGAACAAATTTCTTTGCATTTTGTTGTATATTTTTATAGTGATTCTTATGCACTCCTATTTTCATTTATATTTTGTTTCTATAACACCAATATACAAGCTTCTTTGCTCCAACTTTCATACCAGGATATCCCACTTCATATATGGTTGATTAAATTGCCCAAGGGAAACCAAGATTAAAAACTCTTGCATTATAGCGCGGGTATAATGTCTAGTAACATTCAATATCGTCCACTTGTAAAATAGACAAAGGGAAGCATCACAGAGGTGGCTTTAAGTCGTCTTGTCTAAGTATTTTAGCAGGGACAATCCAATTTCCTTGGAAAAATGGCCTAAATCACCTTTTGCTCCCTAAACTTAACCAACTTGGACCTTTCACCCATGGACTTCAAATCGGTTCAATGCACCCCTCAAATTTTGTAAACTATGACCTTTTACCCCTTGGTCCAATTAAATAAAGAATGTGTATTAAAATGAAAATAAAATAAAAATTGAAGGGCTAAATAAATCATATGTCCAATAGTTGACTCTTGTGAGCAAACAATAAAAAGCCTTAACACAAACTTATAAGTAAAGATAAGGAAAAGATGGACAATTTCAAATGTGAAACTGAAGCCTTTGTGATTATTGTTTGCTCACAAGGATTAACCATTGGACAAATGATTTAAGCCCAGTTCGTTTAAACTTAAGTCGATTAACTTAAGTGTAGCTTATTTTTATTCTTACGTCTTTTTTGTCCGAAAATAATTTTAATTACTAGCCAATACTATGTGGTTGCAATAATCCATTGAAAATACAATTTTTGTAATCTTACTAATTTTTTATGAATTTTTCTAGTTTAAGTCATTAAAAAGGAAAATTCATAACAATTTAACAACATCATGAAAATTTACTTTCAAATGGATTATTGTATTTACATAATATTAACTTTCAAATGAAATTAGTTTTAGGTAAAAACGATGTAAAAATAAAAATAAGTCAGTTGAGTTAAATTAAAATGAATTGGCCCTTAGTTAGCATTTCAATTCTCCTTTTACCTTTATTTTAGTTCAAATTCTTCATTTAACTGGGCTGAGGGGTTAATCTCAATTTGCAAAGTTTTATGGGCGAGTTGAACTGAGTTAAAGCATAAGGGGTAAAAGGTCCGAGTTGGCAAAGTTTAGGGGATAAAAGTGGCTTTAGGGGTAGGAAAAATAGGTTATAATGAGTTTGGCGTACCCTGTTCTTTTGTCTAACTTCCTGAAACATGAAATCAACTAAGAGCCAAATCGTTTCAATTTAGTCCAAAATGACTTATTTCATTTTTACATTTTTTTACTTAAAATTAATTTTATTTAAAAACCAATATTATAGGTGTAATAATTCATTGAAAAAAAAAATTTATGAAATTTTCTAGCTTTAGGCATTAAAAAGGAAAAATTATAAAAATTTACTTCCAAATAAATTATTGTATCTACATAATATTTGCTTTTAAATGAAATTGATTCAAGGACAAAAATGTAAAAATAAAAATAAATTATTTTTGATTAAGTTGACTTAAGTTAAAATGAATTGGCTCTAAATCTTCTATTGAGGCTTATGGATAATTACTGCTTCCAAACCAAAGGCTGTTCATTTTGATGCTAAATGAACCAGTGGTGACTTTAGTGGAGTACGAAAACTAGTCAAGGTAGCTTAGCTTAACTTTCGTGACTTAGGGACTCTTATGCAAATGTTTGTTTATTGATAAGATGAAAAAGGAATTTCTGAAATGTGGAATGTTTCTTCCACAAAAAAGTGTACTAGTGAAATATAGAAACAAATCATTATTTCCAAGCCTACGATTATAAATATTAGTGAATACCGTGAGTTGAAGTGAGCTTGGAATCATCATGAACAACTTGTTCTACAAGTTTCCATGGCCAACGAGACCCCTCAAACTTTGAAGTACTTGACTAAGGGTTGAAGCACAGCCTTGGCAATAGGAAGTGCCCACTCCGAAGAATGCCATCATTTGAGTTGATATATCCTGACTTTTTCAGAGAGAAAGCGGACTGGAATACTGGATGGTCTGCCATCTTTCAATAGAGGAAAGATGCACACAACCAGACGAGAAAAACTCTTCTAAATTTTCACATCCGTCTACAAAAATTTTGGTAAGAGAAGAAAACATGCATGCTGATGGAGGGGCTACAAATCAAAACACTTTGGTTAACTTCCCTAAGAATGAGAGACTTGGAGTCAAGAGCTTGTTGATTTGGGGGCACCATGTTGGAAACCCACACTGCATCTCTTCAAATTCTAGGATCCTCAAATGCCCCAAGTCGGCTGCTTCGCAGGATGAAGTGCACTACATTTGAGGGTAACCATTTTTGAAGCTTCCCATCCTTCCCTTGATATCCTCTATTTTCAGGTGCACTACATTTGATGGTACCTAAATCAGCACTCCACCTGTATTAACTCCCCTGCTTTTGCAGGTAACTTGGGTTCATGGTCTCCACCATCAGCTGACGGTGTCAATGTGGAGGAACAGTTCCATCAAGTCATAAAAAGCCTGATAAAAGATAAGACTACTTATGTTTGTGTTAGATAAATATAGTTACCTGAAGATAGTTATGATATCTAACCTATTCTAATATGAATAACATAACACAATAGGATTCACAATGACTTCAGGCGCATTTGGAACTCTCTGAAGAAGTCATTCTACGCTTAATTAGCTTCAACAAATTATCTTTAGCTATGTGGCTTAAACACTCACATGTTCTACTCTATCTTCTAGGTACAGTTTCACAACATCTTCATAGTTAAAGGCCTTATAATATATAGTTTCTGATGCTAGTTATTTTTTCTTGGCTTTCTCCAAATCTAACAATATGTTGTCTGAAATGCTTGGGAATTGAATCGGCAATATCCAGAAAGGTGTATCAAAAACTATAAAAAAATGCAAGAAGTTCACTAATCGTGCACGAGCAGAAGTTTCAAAAGGCAAGAAGTGAAGAACAATCCTTGAATGTGATCACTGGAAGTAGATCTATTGGTAGAGGACGAGGAAGAAGTGGATATAGAGGAGGAGGAAGAGGAAGAGGTCGTCAAGGTTTCAGTAAAGCAACTGTAGAATGCTATAAGTGTGACAAATTGGGACACTTTCAATATGAGTGTCCCATGTGAGACAAAGAAGCAAACTACACAGAATTTGATGAAGAAGAGGGCATGCTATTGATGACACATGTTGACTTGTCTGAAACTGGTAGGGATGATGTGTGGTTCTTGGATTCAGGATGCTCGAATCATATGAGTGGAAACAAATCTCTGTTCAGAAGCCTAGATGAAAGCTTCAAGCATACAGTAAAACTAGGCAACAATATGAAGATGAATGTGACTGGAAAAGGGAATGTGAGATTATCATTAAATGGAGTCAGCCACACAATCTCAGAAGTATTCTACGTACCAGACCTAAAGAATAACTTGTTAAGTATTGGTCAGCTGCAACAGAAGGGTGTAGCCATTGTGTTCAATGAAGGAAAATGCAAAATCTACCATCCAGACAAAGGGTTAATCATTGAAGCCTTCATGACAACTAACAGAATGTTTACTCTATCAAGCAAATCACAGGCACATGAAGAGACTTGTTTTCAAACTGGATCTCAGGACCTAAATAATCTTTGGCACAGGAGATATGGGCATTTAAGCCTTAAAGGCCTAAAGACACTACAAACTAAAGGAATAGTATGTGGACTTCCTCATCTCCCAGCATCAGAAACTTCATGCACCTGCTGCCTTATTGTAAAGCAACATAGAAATCCTATCCCTAAGGAAACCACATGGAAAGCAACACAAAAGTTGGAGCTAATTCACGCTGATATATGTAGACCTATCAACCCTACATCCAACAGCAAGAAAAGGTAATTCTTATGTTTCATTGATGATTTTAGCAGAAAAGCATGGGTATATTTCTTGACAGAAAAATCAGCTGCTCTACAAATGTTTAAAATCTTCAAGAAACTCGTAGAGAAGGAGACTGGGGTATACATAAAATGTTTACGTACTGACAGAGGGGGTGAGTTTAACTTAGAGGAATTCAAGAAGTTCTGTGAAGAAAATGGTGTGAAAAGACAACTAACCACAACCTTCACTCCACAACAGAATGGTGTGGTAGAAAGGAAGAATAGGACTATGATGAACATGGTTCGAACCATGCTGACAGACAAGAATATTCCCAAAACCTTCTGGCCTGAAGCAGTAAACTGGGCAATCTACATCCTAAATAGGTGTCCCACTCTAGCAGTTAAGAATATCACTCCTCAAGAAGCTTGGAGTGGAATTAAACCAAGAGTAGAGCACTTAAGAATTTTTGGAAGCCTAGCTCATGTTCACGTGCCAGATGCAAGGAGAACCAAACTTGATGAAAAGAGTTTCACCTGTGTATTTTTGGGTGTCAGTGAGGAGTCAAAAGGATACAGATTATATGATCCAACTTCAAAAAGAATTGTTGTCAGTAGGGATGTGGTTTTTGAAGAAGAAAAACAATGGAATTGGGAAGAGAATTATAGACAACAGGTTCTGATGGAACTCGAGTGGGAAGAGAATGAATTAAATGAGAAATCTGATGGAGAAATAAGTGAAAGTGACAAGAATGATGCCAATGTAGAAGAGACTGGATCAGATGAAACTGGAAAAGGAGAAGATGTAAGGAAAAAGGATAAAAGAACAAGACAACCTCCAAGATGGATGCAAGACTATGAAAGTGGGGCAAGACTCTCTGAAGATAAAGTTAATATGGTGGCTGCAGATGAGACAGATCCTGTGCTCTTCGAAGATGCTGTGAAAAGTCACAAATGGAGGAAAGCCATGGACACTGAAACAAAAGCAATAGTGAAAAACAACACCTGGACACTTACTGAATTATCTCCAAGTGCCAAGAAAATTGGAGTCAAGTGGGTTTATAAAACAAAATACAATGAACAAGGAAAGATTGACAAATACAAAGCTCGGCTGGTTGCTAAGGGTTACTCACAAGAGCATGGAATAGATTATACAGAAGTATATGCCCCCGTGGCTAGAATGGACACAGTTAGAATGATCATTGCCTTGGCAGCTCAAAGGAATTGGGAAATCTTCCAGTTAGATGTAAAATCAGCCTTTCTCCATGGGAACTTGAATGAAAATGTCTTCGTTGAACAGCCAAGAGGATATGAGAAAAGGGGGGGAGAACACTTGGTGTACAAACTGCACAAAGCTCTATATGGTTTAAAGCAAGCTCCAAGAGCTTGGTTCAGTAGAATTGAAGCTCATTTTCTAGAACAAGGATTCCAAAGATGCGGTAGTGAACAGACATTGTTTACTAAGAAAAGTACATAAGGAAAGATTCTAATAGTGAGCATCTATGTTGATGATTTAATCTTCACTAGAGATGATAAAAGTTTAATGGACAGTTTTAAGGTTTCTATGATGAAAGAGTTTGATATGACTGATTTGGGAAAGCTGAGATTTTTTCTTGGGATAGAAGTGCTTCAAAAGGCTAATAGTATCTATATTTACCAAAGAAGGTATGCACAGGAAGTATTGAAGAAGTTTGGAATGACAGAAAGCAATTCAGTAGCCAGCCCAATAGTTCCAAGATTTAAGATAAGTAAGGACTTAAATGGAGAGAAAGTTGATGAGGCTTATTACAAACAATCATAGGAAGTCTCATGTATTTGACAGCAACCCGACCTGATATGATGTTTGCCATCAGTCTTATTAGCAGATACATGGCTAGACCTACTGAGCTTCATCTACAAGCAGCAAAAAGGGTGCTGAGGTATCTTAAAGGAACCATGAATTATGGAATTCAGTACAAGAAAGGAGAAGAGAGTAACTTGAGAGCTTTCACAGATAGTGACTACGCTGGAGACATGGAAGACAGAAAGAGCACTTCAGGATATGTGTTCCTAATAAACTCAGGAGCTGTTGCCTGGTCTTCAAGGAAACAACCAATAGTAACTTTGTCCACCACTAAAGCTGAATTCGTGGCAGCAGCAGGATGTGCATCTCAAGCTGTTTGGATGCAAAGAATACTAAAGGAACTGGGACATGATCAGAAGGACAGCATAACAATGATGTGTGATAACAGCTCAACAATCAAACTTTCTAAGAATCCTATTATGCATGGACGAAGTAAGCATATTGATGTGTGTTTTCATTTCTTGAGAGAACTGGTAAAAGAAGGAGCTATCGAGCTAGTACATTGTGCAAGTCAGAATCAAATAGCTGATGTGATGACAAAACCATTGAAGCTTGAAACTTTCCAAAGACTTCAAGAGTAGCTAGGAGTATGTGATGTTTCAGAAATAAACTAAATGCCTATGGCAATTAGTTTAAGGGAGGGAATGAAGAGTAAAAGTCCATTAAGGACTCTAGTTTAAGCATAAGTTCAAGTCTGTTTCTGATTAGTTCACGCAACTAATCATTAGGTCAGTAGGTTTACGTTTTCTTTCAGGTTTTGCATCATTCTTCTACTTCAAGTAGAACTCCTATGTACTAGGCTATTTAAAGTCAAGCTATCTTAATCAAAGACACACATTATTCCTTCAGTTTGTTCAGTGTGTTTGATCTCTTAAGCATCTTGTTGATTAAACAAACTTAACAGTTTGAAGAATGCCACCATTCAAGTGGACGTATCAAGACTTGCTGGAGATAAGGCGGAGCGGATGGTTGGTCGTTTGGGAGCAGGGGAAGATGCAGAGGCACCCTCCTTAGCAGTGGACAGTTGTTGACTTCAATTTTTACGAGAGCATCGCAAGCCATGATAATTCTGGTCTCCGGGAATATGCTCCTCAGTTGCGGCAAATCCCTTAAATGCAGTCACTTAAATTTGGGAAGACGCAACAATTGAGTTTGAGTTGTATCACTCGAACCTTATGCAACTCTAGATCCTTCCTCCCATGTTACCATTTCCACCATTCGGTGGCAGTCACGGACATCAATCTCCTCCAAGTTGGGTGGCAAGCAGTCAAACGAGAACAACTCTTTTAGTTTGTTGCATCCAGAAATATAAATTCTTGCTAGAGAGCAAAGCATGCCGGTTGATGGACAAGACACAAATCCAAAGATCGCTGTTAACTTCTCTAAGTGAGTGAGCATTAAAGTCGTGAGATTGTTGATTTGTGGACACCATGCGGAAAACACGGACTCCATCTCCCCACAATCTGAAATCCGCAAAAGTCTTAAGTCAGTTGCCTCTCTCAGGGAAGTCACTGTTACACAATGGTTGTTTTCCCAACACCTCCCATTCCATGGACACCAATTGTTTCAACCTTGTTGTCCATCAAGAGTTCTCAAACATCATTCAAAGTTTTCTCCATGCCTTCACCCACAAAACCCGTTGTATCCCATAGTATTCCAGTCTGTGAAGGATCATCAATCACCAAACCGTCCGAAAAGCTCGCCTTCTGGATAAAATATTCCACCTCGTGTTCCGTGCGTGAGACCTCCCTCGCCAAGGATCCACTCCAGAGGAAGTTGCTTGCTCGGGCTTCTTGCTCCAGATTCCGGACCTTATCGTTGATCATTTCAACATTCTCAAACCAATTCTCAACTTGTTTCTTGAGCTTCTTCCCTGGATGCAGCTCGTTTTTCATTTTTGATTCTACGTCTCCCTTGACGCAGATCAACTCCTCTAACTTGCGCTTTAAGATGTTGATGTTCAGCTCAAGGTCCCGGTTGTGTTGGAACAGTTCCGCACCCTTGTTTAGAATGGATCTGTGGTCCATTTCGTAACACGTTTATTTGCATCAATTATTGCACTTTGGAGTAACAAATATACGTGTACTACTAGCAATTCCATAAATGCTTCAACAAGGAGTCACAGAAATAATAGATGAAACTAAAAAACTAGGTACCAAAACAGATAGATGGGCAGGAAATAGAACAGAGAAAGAAATAAGAAACAGAAGATAATCAGACAGATTTACGTTACCTCTGGTGATGCTGAAGAGCGTGTAATGGCGGAGGAGGAGCAGACTATTTTCGCTGCTTCACGTACGGAAGCTGCAGAGAGCAACCTTTGGGCTGAGAGATTATGGAAAGTGAGAACGAAGCAATACTGTTTTCTGCTGCATTGTGCACCATCTTTCTGCTGACTTTTCTGCTGCTCACTTCACTTTCAGGTTTTCTCACTTTTTTTTTTTTTCATTTTTAAAATAGCGTTTTTTCCTATTTTTATTTTTTGTCTGAAATTTATTTCATTTGAGATAATATTCCGTTCGTTCCATGTTACCATGTTAGTTGTCTCTTCTACTATTTTTATTAACATTAAGAATATAATGTTACACAGCATAGTACACAAGTTTTTACCAAATACAAATTTTTATAAATGGAGAAATACTATTGAAAAAACTAATTTTACCAAATGGAAAATTAATAACGTGTTAGACCGTCAATAAAAAAAATTAAAATTTGCCAAATGTCAAATGCGTTAGTAAATTACCTATTTTTCAACAGACAAATTACTAACGGCCAAACCGTTCGTAATTATCAACGAGTTAAACCCGTTGGTAGTAGTTTCAATAGCTTAAACCATTGGTAATTAACAACATGAATAGCCGACTTAAGGCACTAGAAAGTATCATATATAACGAATCATAATACTTTTTTATCAAATATATCTTATATATCATATATATATAATGTTTCATATATAACATATCATAATAATAATTATTATTTATATTATTATTATTATCATTATATAAATGTTTTTATATGTTTCATATATAACATATCATAATAATAATTATTATATTATTTCTAGTGAGATTGAATCTCCTGTATATATTATTATTATAATTAAAAATATAATATACCAATTACCATTATTATTATATTAAAAATATAACAATATATATTTAAAATATATCATATACATACATTTTTTACAAAATATATCATGTTTATAATGTATAATAATAATAATCATATATAAATTATATTATTTTAGAAAGTAAAGTTCAAAAATTTTAGAAAGTAAAGTCCTATTTTTCCAAAACTTTTTTTACAAATAATAATAATAATTTAAAATATATCTTTATCATACACATATATAATAATAATAATATAATAATAATAATAATAATAATCCAATAATACTAATGTATCATATATAAGAATATATGCTTAAAAATATATCATATATATACATTAAATATATGATACATACATACATTAAGTATTGTATCATATGTATATATTTTTTATTAAAAATAAAAATAAAAATAATATGTAGATTTATATTTATATTTTATATATATACTCATATTGATATTTTCAATCATATCGTATATATATGTGTGTAAAAGCCCATAAAGCCTAACAAGCGCATAACTATAACCTAACCCATTTTAAAACCTTAACCATATATCTCACCTCCCATTTCCACTCATCTCTTCTGCCGCCTTAAACCCTCTCCTCATTCTCTGCTTTCGTCTCTCCTACCCCTCAAAGGCGTATCTATTTAAGGGCGGGAGGGGGCACCCCTAAAATTTTAAAAAATTTTATTGGCTACTTGGATATATGATACAATTGTAGAAAAATTAAAGTTAGGTACCTATCTGTAAGTTTTATAATTAATAAGGGGCTCCAATATATTTTATCCATTTAAGGTATTGAATAAATTACGTGATAGTCCTTACTCTTCAATTATTATTTTATTTTAGTCCCTATCTTATTAAACATTCTGTTTTGGTTCCGAACATATTAAAAACATTTTGTTTTAGTCCTAAATTTAAAAAAAATGTTTCATTTTGGTTTCATTGCATGAAATTTGTCAACTCAAAGTATTTGTCTGATAACAACTTTTTAGATCATAATTTGGACTATCCGGTAAGTGCTATAAAATAAATTTAATTTGTATAATATTTTTTCATAATTAATAGAAAATTCAAATAACTATTTTTACTCTATAAATTGAACTTAATTATTATAAATTTTTAAATTCAATGTGTCTATATATGTAAACTGTCTATTGAATTTTGGGTTATATACTTTCAAATAAACTTAATTATTGTAAACTTTATATATAATATTATTTAGTATTTTCTATTAGTGATTGTAAATTTATACATGCTAATAACCCGTTTCACGTCACGCCCCTGGCCTCCCAGTGGAATTTCTAGCTACGCCGCTGCTACCCCTGCTATTCTCTAGCTACCTCTCACCCTTTCCTCGGCCGCCGATGTCCCTCTGTCCATCCCCAACTGTCAATCTCCCTCCGTCCTTCCCCAGCCGTCTTACCGTTTGTGGTTCACCACCATTCTCCCTTGCCCGTTTTCTCTCCATTCCCCCTCATCTGCCATTCTCAATCGTCTCCTCGCCTTGCCAGCTTGCTCGACGTCGCATCGCTCGATGCCTCCTTACCACACCGCATCACCCTCCTCACCGTCTCCTCGCCTCTTTATAGATTTTGGTTTTGATTTTGCAGATCTGATTGTCAGTTTCTTTTGATTTTGTAGATTTGGTTGTTTGATTGCTAATTTGGTTTTGAATTTGTGAATTTTTAGTTAATTTTTTGTTTGATTTTTTATTTTATTCTGACCTTTTGAAATTTTTGTGAATTTTTAAGTTTTTATTAATTTCGTTAAATTTTTATGAATTTCAGTAATTTTTAAAATTTTTAGTTAATTTTTATGATTTTTTGAATTTATTCTGAATTTTTGCATTTTTTTTAATTTTAGATTTTTTTATTAATTTCGGTTATTTTTTTAAATTTTTTGAACTTTTAATTAATTTTCTGAAATTTGTATTTTAAAATTTTTCCTGAATTTTTAAAATTTTGTGAATTTTTTTGTACTAATAAAATCTTACTTATATAATTTTACTAAATATGGTTTTTGGTGAATATAACATATAATTTTAATATTTATTATTTTAATTTTTTCTGCTTATCATTTTTTTTCAAAAAATAAATATGCGTATTAGGGCTCTAAAAAAAGGGAATGAAAAAAATTCACTTCCAGAAATCTAAATATATAGTTGCCTATTTAATTAGATATTAAGTAGTATTAAAATACTAAAAATATAATAAAAGAGGAAAAAAAATATAAATTGGGATGCTTTTAGCTTTTGATTTTGAGAAATTTACTATTTGGACTATTAAATTTACTTTGACCACTCAACTTAGTTAATTTTAACAATTATGACCTAAATTTATTCTACTATAAAAAATATTTTTAAATATAAAATTTTTATCAATGGAGTTTTATTTTCTCTACTTAGATATATATATACTTTAAAAGTTTAGTTATTTGGTCCATATTAGAGCAATTATATAATTCATATATAACCCAAACATATATTATAAAAAAATAAAATAATTATTATTGTAGTACAGCTCATTATGAAAAATTTTAGAAAAACAAACTCTTTAACTCCTAGCATTATTTGCTTTTTAGGAATTTTAGTAGCAACTCCATTTCTAGGAAAAACTTCCATGAGGTTTCTTTCCTGAGAGGTTCCATCTTAACTACTTCACTGTCTAGGTATCAGAGCACATCTTGAGAACGATGTGTAACTACCATCTTACTCCTATTGCTTGAGAGTCTCGGAATACCACATCATTGGGGGAAATTTTATCCTACAAATCATCCAATATCAAAACATATTTTTTCAGTTCTAACAAAACACTGAATAACTCTCCCACTCTTATTGTTTTGTTTTCCCCTTTTTTGAGATGAACATTGAATCTACTGCCAATCCTTGCCTCTTGTTGGAGTCGA